>JAQGAK010000780.1:0-52821 GCA_034696945.1 Lipothrix lubbocki | reverse complement strand
CAAACTGCTTGCTGACGAAATGATGGCTGACGAAATGTCGACTGACGAAGCTGTAACTGACGAAAAAATGGGGATCCCTCCAAAGTGTAATAGCATGGGTTTTAGTTAATGGACCTTCATTTGATTATCCGCAGTTATATGCTTAATGACAAAATTCTGTTTGAGCACTGATTTCATCCAATTTATGGGCCGTAAGCAAATCAGTAACGGGTTAGTTTCATAGGGAATGTTTAGATTCAGTCGCTGACATGGTTGAGATACAACTCTGGGATCTATTTTTTGGTAGGTTTCAATCAAAGCTTTTCCTCCATTTGGATAAACTTTAGAGGTTGTCACAATTAAATTCGGTGCGTTTATAGCTTGAGAGCTCCATATTTCATCGGTAGGGGGCGCTTTTGCATTTATTGAATCGGCTTCACCATATGATGTTGAAGATGTTAAATGAGATATTACAACCAGAATGAAAATATTACAAATACTCGTAAACAGTTTTCGAAACTTGAAGATTGTGAAATACATTTCCAATTACTGCTAACTGCTACTACAAAATGGAGAAAACGACGAAATATTTTTTAATTCTTTTATGGGGGGGGGGGGTGCACACTTCTGGAATGAAAAGTGCTGATGTTGAATGTTGAAGGATGATATTGTGTTGAGCTGTTGACTGGCTTTTAGTAATTTCGTATTAAAATACTCAGTAATTCGTTTAGTTCCAATTTCCAGATCAATCAATGGAGCTCCACTCTGCAATACTTACGATTAGAATGGAATATAATCGATTGAATAAATTTACATATTAAAAAACGATTAAATTCTCACGAATGCATGGTAAATTACGAAGTATAACACTAAGGTTTGACTAAACAATTGCATTTCAAACCATGGTATTCCGTTTCTAAACACGTTCATGCCGTTCATGGATATCCGAATTAAGATGAACTGCTTTGTAGTTTAATGTTTTAGAAAAGGTATGCAAATTTACCGTTGTATGCCGCAGAAAAATAAATAATAATATAACTCCAGTACTTATGTAATTTATGATGTTCGTAGTTTAAAAGACTAGAGAATGAATAATTATACTAACTTTGTTTGTACGATAAACAAAGTAGCCCTTATTTATTTGGAGCAATAAAATAAATTCGTAAAGTTTAACCCAAACACATTTCACAGTTGGCATTTTTCGTCTTTCTTATCAACATACTAAATAAAAGCATTATTTTGACAACATTGAGGAAGAAGAGAAGCTCAAAATGTGGATGCAATTAAGCAGACTACAATACGAAGACACTATACACAGGAAGCACTTGACATTATAATGACAAACGATGACTGACTATATATGTGATATACATACGGCACCATGACCGTATATAGCTTTGTTCAAAAATTCGATGGACTTGAGGAGTACGAAAATCTTTTGGCTTGAGGCAATTGAGAATTTGCAAGGCTCTATAGAAAAACTAATTTTAGGTATTCTTAATAATAATTTATACTCTACATACAGTATTGAATCTTGGACAGTAATACATATAGACACCTACTCTATAATGGTGTGTACTTATAATGTATATAATGTGAAGTATACAATAATAATAAAAAAAATATGAAGGTGAGCATAAAATGGTAGATTCCTCTATGTACTGAAGTGACGGCTGGAAGCGTTCAAGATGGTCTTTTTCCCTAATAACTTGCCATTAATATACTGGAAGTAGTGTAAAAAAGGGAAGTTCCACTATTAAATGAGCACAAAATTTCTTGTTCAGGAGTCCTTCACGTACGTAGCATTTCCTTGTATTTTTGCTTGTGCTTGCCTAGCATCTCCGTCACTGTGACCAGTTTCTTAATCGTTGGCTGCACAGACATTGAATTGTTTTAATTAATGGTATCTTTCCAAACTGCTTATCATTGTTAGTTAACTTAGTTCATATAAAATTAATTAATTAAAAATATTAAAATTATTTAAAGTATTTACTTGAGTTCGGCTTGTGATCTGAAGTTCTTTAAAGTTCGTGACGCATATATGATGTAAAGTGCTCAAATCCCGAGCGGGATCGCCTTGCAATGTGTAATCCGGGTCTGACTCTGGTTTTTCTTTCACGTTCTAAATTAAAAAAGGTCATATTAATGAACGCTTAAAAAAAGGTGTGTGTACAAGGAGAATGAAGCGCAAATGCCACTTACTGATAGATGATCCAAAAACACTATCATTCTCTCCTTATTCTTAAGTATAAAAGGATTCACTACTTCCATGTAAGGCTCTTTACCCCCGAACTCAACTAAATTTGCCAGATTCTGCAAACACTTTGCAATCATTACCAATGATCGAGCTGCAAATGGTGGTGGTGAGTCTGTAAAGACAGAATTACACGATAAACGACTTGCTTGATTTCATTTGAAATTATATCAGATTTAATTTATATAATGGTAGTGACACAATAATAAATCGGACATTACCTGAGACCAAGTTAAACTGACGGGGATTGAGCAATGCAGGACAAAGTAGACGTAAAAATATGAAACCACTCACAACTCGAGTCTTGACTAGTCTTTCATTTGGCCATTTGGTCATTGCAGCTCGTTGTAAGCATCCGCAAATGTATCTCAAAGTTCTGAAGTAAGAAAAAGTTAATTTATTGCAAGACACTTGGCAATAAGTTAATGTAAAAACATGGCTTATAAATATGAAAATCGTACGAGGAGCAGGAGTCGTAAGCCATAAAAATGTTCTCCGTTATTTCATCCAGAACGACTAGCAGAAATTCAGCGTTAGCGCAATTATCCACGCCAGGTTCCATTTTAGAAGGATTTAGCTCACAGGATAGTTTGGAGTCTAATATCCGGTTAATGGTATCGGACAGAGCTGCTTGTAGGAAGTCTTCACAAACACTCTTCATATAATAGTCCATAAGAGTGGTAGTTAATGAGTCCGCCCGAAACAACGTCGTCGTTTCCTGTTCTTTTGTCACCGTTTGTTCGGCCAAGGACGCCAGTAAATCTGCTTCTTTCTTTTCAAATCTATGTATGTAAAGAATTAATTTAAATTAATTACAATCTTTATACGTAAGACATTTCTCCCTCAAATCGTAGATTCCAGGGTCATTCTAGTTCTAGGAATGAATGATCATACATCATACTTACCTAAAAACTCTCAGCAACGAGTTAGCTAAAGTCGTTCTGTTGGAATGACATGCATCTGCTAACGCTCGAACTGCTTCCATTTTCGAATCGAGTAAAAGTTCCTTTAGGGGTGAGTATTCTTCAACTGGCATGATAAGATCATGAATATAGCGGATTTTCAGTCTTAAAGCTCCCCACTCTCCAATTGGCGTGATTCCACTGAGAGAACACCAGTCCTCTTTCTATAAAAATTACACCGATTACAACAATTTCTCATTTTTACCCTGATTTATATTTTATTTGAAGCTTGAATATTATTTTTTCACAAACCTCCTCTCCATTAGTAAGGGAGTTAAGATCGATGGTGACTTCTGCTACTTCTGAGTCCTTAGCTCGCTTTCCTTTATTTAGCACAGTGACGGTGAATGTCATGACGTCTGGTGGAATATCGCTGCGTAAAAGCAAATAAAAATATGAGCACCATGTAATTACAACTAATAATAGACTAGTATAACACGGTCATGAATATATGAATAAAAAATAATTTATTACTCCATAATAAATTCTTCATCCCAAACGGGGTCATAGCCTGTCTTCACTTTAGTGCGAGCAACTTTGACTTGGTTTAAGGATAAAATACACATTGGATTTGGCACAAGTTTGTATGGCAGTCTGTGCGCCTCGAGTATTCCCAAAGATAAGCACTTGAGTTCTCGCAGCCGTGCAATTTTTGGAGCTCGAGCCATTTGAGGGACACACAAAGGCTTCAGAATCCCAATCCAGTCCTGGTAATATAACAATCACAAGCTTGAGAATCCCGTCACGCATATAGTTTTATTACTTAATAATTATTTTTATGCATTTTCAGATTTGTAACAGAAGATTCTTATCTCGTTACGCAAGCTTACCTGAAGTTCATCATTGCTGGGAGCACATAGATATGAGACCGTGGCTAGACAAGGAAGAGCCCTTTCGACAAGTTGGAAGCAAAACGGCTTTTCAAAAAAGGTGTCATGCAAAGGATATAAATATGCACATCCAAGATCCACTAGTCCTTTCGGTTTCGTTCTCTATAAAATCGACCATTAAGTTCATGAGTACTAATGACATTCTATTGTAAGAATAATAATAATTAATAGGAGTAGGTAGAAATAACTATGATACCATGAAGATTTATATGAATTTGAATTTAATTACTTTTGGGCTTTCAAAGATCAACAAGTGAGTATCCGTGCCGTCCATTTGTAAAACAAAAAACATGGATTTCCATTTTTTGTTCTTTTCATTTCGTTTATACAGGTATCCAGATTTTTTGCAAACTGTATACACAAAAGATACATTTAATAAATTATGTGTTTACATTTACAGATTCATATATAAACTACATTTAGACAAGGATAAAGGTAAATGAAGCTATGAGCCTTAAATATTGATTTTACCTTCAGTCTTTTTAATTCCAGAAGTGTCCCGGCATTCCTGTAACGTAGCGTATATTTTCTCCGGATTTTTAACCTCAGCTGTGGTCTGTCCCGCCATGTCTTGTTCCCTCTGTGCCTGGTTGCAAAAAATTATTTTCATAAATTATTTTACAAAGTTTCTTTTAATTCCATGAAAAAACCGAGGTAAAAGAAAATGATTTACTTTTACAACGGGGTGGCCTAATGTATGTCCTTCAACAATTTGTTCGGTTCGGTAGCGATTGATGACGGCATCGAGACACTCAAACGTCCTGCCTCCCATAAGGTATCGTACACCCTTCTTTTCAATCCGAAACCGCTGAATTTGATTATTAATATGGAAAAACAAAGAGTAATCTCCAGGTGAGTTGTCGCTCGGACGCACCAAAAAACTACCAGGACCAGCTGAAAGCAACATCAACAATAAATATCAAGATCAGCCTTTACATTACATAGCTTCGGAACTCTTGATTAAATGCATGTAAAGTAAATATACACAAGCCAAATTGGCGTTACCAAGAAAATGCTATTATTAACAACAAAGAGTAATGAAAGTACCTTTTACTAACATATCTACCGCTTCGTCTTTTGTGACATTGGAATGGAACCAAGGAAAAACAGAATTTGGGTCTATCATATCATCGAGATCCTCCACTAAGTCCCGAAATATAAGTCCCTGCTCACCGGTTCTATGGGCAGTGACCCATAACCAGCCATCACCTAAGTCGTTGTGCATAAAAAATATGTCGCTCTTTTGGAAGCTGCAAAACCACAGTAAATTATTAATTTAGTTAAAAATTAGTAAGTATTAGCCTCAAACGATCTTTAGAAGCTTCAAACACTGCTTTAAGAAGCTCTTGATTAAGAATTCAGAAACCCACAAACAATAAAAACTCTCACCTCAGTTCATCAGTATCTGGCATTCTAGTGTATGGCAGTATTGCTATAACTCTCTTTTTATCATTTACAGGCTCAGGAGGTGCAATGGGGTACAGTAGCCGTTCCTTTTTGAGAAGATCAGCAACGGTTGTATAATATCCTATTAAATCTATAAGGGAGTCGAATTGCCGTCCGCCGATGTAGAAATCCCCGCATACTGCCGTTATCCTAAATAATTAAAATATTTAATTCGTAAATAAAGCTCATAAATCCTACTATTAAATGATTTTTTATAAATTTCTAAACTCAACGCCCTTTGATTGAGGTTGTCTAATCTATCTAAGATCTTCAAAATAGTACATAGCTTCTAACCTAAAATGGTTGATCCCCGCACGACCCAAGTATGACAAAACATAGGATCCTGGTTTCCGATCACTTTCTCGGACCAAATAACTACCGGGCTTTCCCGTTGACCGCAGCCTGTCCTCTGTCGTGTGTCGGTCCAACCTTCCATGATACCACCTTGAAACCACAAAACACTTTTTCTTTACTGATTTCACTTTATAATTAAATACAAAGCAATCATATAACTTTTGGCAATTTATTTTACTGTTAATTGTTATTTAATATTAAGTATATACTGGGATTCCGGAGGAGCTACAGAAGTCTCTGTGGGACTGTTATCATTGTTATCTCCTTCAAAATCTAAGCCCAAATTGTCAAGATCATCCAGTAATCCAATATTTTCTTCCAAAGTTAGCGGCGGAGGTGGTAGCGGAAGGGAACTTAGTGTAGATCTATAAGCCAAACACCAAACAAAAAAGTTTTACGTGTATTTTTATAAGTATAGGAGTGAACTCTATAATTTATTAGTAGTAACAATAAGCTTTATTTATCTTCTTCTTCACAATGCACGTTAAGGAAAGCTCTACTGATAATATTGTACCAGTTTTGAATATAATTTAATTTATAATTAAACTGTTTGTTTATATTAATATTATTTTTAATATTATTTATTAATATGTACCAATATATTTTTTTAGGATAATATTTTTATATTTAGAAAACCGGCAATCCTTGCAAACAGGTTTAATAATTTTCATAACATGCCAAAAATCAAAATAAAGTAGCTCAAAAATTTATTTAAAAAAATCAAAATTGTGTACCTAATGAAGTCCATGACGGTGATAAATCTCTTCTACAAACGCTTATCATACAGCGGTTGCCAACTGACGGATGACACGAGGATGACACTTGACAAGCGCAAAATGTCATACATATAACTTGCTCCACCCTTTCTTTTTTTTAATTTTATTGCTTATAATATCACTCGTTCCTTTTTCTTTGGTTATAATTTTATATTAGGAGCTTCCCATTGATGATTGAACGATCACTTTTTAATTCCAAGAAGATAAACACCATCCAAGCCAAGAAAGTAAATAAAAAAATTTCATAACATAAAATATTCACACTTTCACACCATTATTGCTAACGATGGATTTTTTGAGCCTTTACAAAGGAACCGCCTGAGGATTTTTGAGCATTGTTTACACACCATATAAGAAGAAGAATTCCTCCTGAAATAAATCAACAACAAAAAATAAAATTAATAAATTATTTCATAAAATAAAATAACTTCATAATATATAAATAAAAAATATATAGAACCAAAATATCACACATTTCTAAAAGATAATACACAAAAATTCTTTTGAGAGAAAGCACATCCGGATAGTTAACAATACAAATGGCAACTCTATATAAGATACTCCATATACACATTTAATTGTTATTGCCAAAGATTATTAATTATTATTCCTCTCCTGCTATGAGATCTTTGGATCCACTGGGAGTAATAACGAGTATTTACCATGTATAACAATTGCGCCAATAATTATATATCCCTTCTACATGTATAATACAATACACACTTATTCTTTCATCTTTGACAATGCCGACGAATTATTATGGAGATAATTATTTCAACAATCCACATATGATATGCTGTATGATACATTATATTTTATATTTACTTTGTTTAGAAGGTATATATACATAGTTGGGTAGGTTATATTGTAAAGTAATTAAAATTTAGGCTGAGGGATATGGGTGAGAGTACGTGCATAAAGGGTTAAAAAAGAAAATAAATACTCATACACATACAACTCTACATCCTTTCTATACATTATCTCTTATTTCTTCCTTTTGAACACTCAACAACTTTTTTTCTCGAGAAGATGATGATGATGATGATTCACTCGTTCGCCATATACATTATTATGTAAGTATAACAAAAACATTATATTATATACTTTTATTGTACTTACATTTTATGTATTATAATGTTGTATATAATTATTAGTTTGTTATTATATTCTATGAGTAATTATATATATGTTGGCAGTTAATATTTAATGCAATTTTAATTGCTTAGTGCCTATTATATTATTATAGTTAATTTATATAACCATGGAATTATATATATATGCGTATAATAATGATGGTAAAGTATGCCAAGAAAGAAGGGAATTTCCATCACAGACAAGCAGAAGTTCATGTATGAAGTTCACATTTCACATCACAAACTCTATATTAAACTCACAAGAGCACAACTTATTATTATATGTATTTACCCCTTTAAGAAGAACGAACTCATATAATAATAAGCAAGAACAAGACATTAAAGTATACACGGAAATGGCACTGACTCCTCCTAATCCTAACTAAAAATAATAAATAGAAAGGAAACTATTATCCTAATAATGAGCCGAGTTTGTTAATTGCATTTAAAATAACAGTAATATAATATATAAAAATATATACTTACTTCTTATTATATGCTTCTATTTTTATTTTATTTTACAGTTCCTCGCCGCTGCTGCTGCAATTTTTATTCCGGATGACACTGTTGGAAATATTTAATAAATATATCTATCTGTATATTGTCATTGTCATTATGGCATTTAATGAGCAAATCAAAGGACAATATTTTATTATACAAAAGCAAATTTTTATTTTTAAGGGGACAAAGGGCAAGAAAACTTATTAATGCGTTTATGTCAATAAAAGTCGTGATAATCAATAGTAATTGAATTTACATTAGAAAATATAAACGAAACAGTTGTTTATAATAGCACAAACAATTAAATACAGCAAATTAAATTTAATCAAAAATTAATTGTAATATGCAGACTGAATGGGAGAAATATAAAATAAATATTGATAAATGCATATGTATATTGAATTGGATATAATATTAATATAAATAATAATAACATATTATACATAATTATTAAAAATAATAATCGATTATTAATTATTATTATTGTGGGATTTCATAATAAATAAATAAATAAATAAATAAATACACTTTAATATATGCGTACAATAATTTAAATTACCAATAAAACATGTTTTTACCTAATATCTGTCATAATATAGTATAGAAAAAATTCCTCCTGATTAAAGTTAAAGAAATCAAGAATAATATTAATAAAGAAATATGTATATTATCCTAGTAAGAAAACTGGAAAAAAATTGTATCGAAATTTTTAATATAATTTTTCCTCAGCAAGAGCGTGGGAGGGCTGACGGAGGGACTGCTCCGCTCAATGTGAAAAGTGATGATGAGACTTTTCCCAACGCAGCAAAAGCAGCGAAATCCAAAAACCAAACGCAATGCAAGCAATAAGAAAGCAAAGGAAAATAATAATAATAACCAAGAAGTGTAGCCGCCCTTCATATGCTTTAAATATAATATGCTCTATATATACATCACCATTTCAAAAGGCAAATATAACTATATGCACAGCTGCTACAATGCAAATATGACTGAGGGGTTACACGATCTTCCAGAAAATATTCAAGTGCAAAACTGACTAAAATGACCTTTAAAATCGTGGCTATATTCTAATGCAAAACTTACTATCTCGTTTACAAGCATGGCGACGGTTTACATTTTGTCATCAGTACAGAGTATAGCCATAGCGCCTTTACGTATATAGAAAGGGAAAATATTTCTTCAGTTCCTACCGCTTAGCTTAAGTATCTTTTCAATGTACAATGGTAAATAAACGAGGCAGTGACTAGTGCAACATCCACCATCATTTTAAGTGCAAGGTATTAATGAGATAACTCCACTAATTATTCACAATTGCCTTGTAGTAATACATGAAGCTCCTTCCATTTTCAGTGTTTAATGCAATTTAAACGGGTTATCCATCTCGCACTGTATTGATGGTGGTGGTGGATATCGTTACTTGCGGTGCAAGGTGGGTTATCTACCATCATTTTACTATACTAGAGTGTCTTAACGAATACAAAGAGCATTGAAATCGAAAATTTACGTCCTACGGCATTTAAAATTGATATATCTTTTTAATAAAAACGATTTTAGGATGTTGGAGCTAACCCACCTTGCACTTAAAATGATGGTGGATAGCACATCTTGCACTTAAAAGGATGGTGGATAGCACATCTTGCATTTAAAATGATGGTGGATAACACATCTTGCACTTAAAATAATGGCGGATAACACATCTTGCCTTTAATTTAATGGTGGATAACACATCTTGCTTTTAATTTAATGGTGGATAACACATCTTGCACTTAAAATGATGGTGGATAACACATCCTGCATTTAAGAAAAATAAAGATAACCAACCTTGCACCTCAAGTAGCGAAAGGGTATATAGTCCATTATTTAACATCACATGGAGATAAACCACTTTGCATCACCTTTGACATTAAGCTGTGTGTTTGGAATGGTAGATAAACGTTATAGCCTCTTTTGCATTGCAAACTTTAAAAATAATATCCGGAAGCTGTAGTCATTCTTGCATTGTAGCAACTGTGCAGATAGTTATATTTGCCTCTTCAACAACGATATACTTAAGTATATACTCAAATCTACTATAATGCGTGTGTAATTTCTCCATCGATTCTGTCTCCATGCCTTCAGCATATTAGGGAACATCTGTGTATGTAAGTTCCCTATAGTATTTTCAGTTTCGTGTGTAGCCAAGTCCTATGTTAAAACGTGGCCTATGCTATTGCACTATAGTGCTTTTGGCTTGGCGGAGGAGCGAGCTGAGCCGCCTGCCGCCTGTCTGTGTGCACAACGGAACGGACCACGGAGCATTGAAAGCATTGGGCTATGCTTAAGCATTGGGCTATACTTAAGCATTGCCGTATACTTAAGCATTGGGCTATGCTTCAGCATTAACTTTTATTTTCTTCTTCACCCGTTCACCCTTCGCCTTCGCTCTTTTCGTTGCGTTGGTTTGATTTTGTATTTATTTAGTTCCGAGTCTCCCCGTCAGCTTCGCTTTTTCTCCTTCCCTACACTTCCATTCTTCATGCTCTTCCTCACAATTCTCAGACACCGCATCGGCGTTTTTACCATTCAATCTCAAGTCGCTTTTTCTTCTCCCATAGTCAGTCATTATTTTTCCTTAAATTCATACAACGCCGACGACACGCCGAGACAACAACAAACTAATTAAATTAATTGGCTTTAATATAATTAGCCTTAGTGCTGATTTAAATCTACTCCGGATTTATTAGGAATAAACGCGTATAAAAAGAAGACAAAAACTATTGTGGAATCAACTTTAATTCTCTTTTCCGCTCCTGAGCTCTGACATTCTCTTCACTATACAGGGAATTAAAATTCCTGGAAATTTCCGGCTCAAAACCTTTGAAAAGTAATTAAAATTGCTGTGATTTGGGTTATTAGATGTGATACCTCACCTCGTGGGAATTTTAACAGGAATTATTTATAGAATTGAGTTTTTAAGGGGAATGGTGTTGTTATTTACATAATAATTAATCTTGTATAACTTGTGTTATGCTATTTTTCGGTATACTACGATTCTTGATTGATGATGTAATAATTAATGTTGTTATTGTCATTAATTGGGTAATTTCTAGTTTGTAGTAGGGAAATATTAATTTATTAATCGGGAATTTTCATTTGTTCTAGTAGATTCTATGAATTTCGTTATATAGTTAAAAATTAGGAAGTAGTAAAGATTTTGCAAGCGGCGAGGGCTCGGCTTAGGGCCTCATTTGGATTGATTTTTTTTTTGTTTGGAAGATAATTATAGCATTTTTTGTGGGTATTTCGTATTTATCTTTATGACATTTAGAAAGGTTGTTTTTGTTTTAATTAAATTATTTAAGATTTTGTGTATTGTCACATTGTAGATTTGTAAATGATGATCAAGTAACTTGTAAAATGACGATCATTTTTTATCCTTTGGGTTTGGAATTTGATATATTGGGAAAGGGAAATTGAGATGGGATTGACTGGAAATCGTTTTATTGCTGTTTATTATGTTTTTACTTTTATTGTTGTTTCTTGTTTCAAGTTGTTTCATTGTTTCCCTTGTAAATAATGGCTGTTTGAATTTTGAATTCAATAATTTGTCTAATAACAAGTATTGTTAAGATTGTATTAAGTAACTTTTTGCTGTTAGTCAAGCTGGTTTTTGTTTTGCAACATTGCAGAAATCAAGTGGAATAAATTGGGCTGACGACGGGGCGAATTTCTATAATAATTTCTAACTATAGTGGGACTGCGTAATTGCAAGCGACGCGCCCAATGAGGTGTTGAGATTGAGATGTGATTGCAAAAATGTTTAAAAATAGTTGATTTGTTCTAGATTGCAGGAGCTGCGTTTGAGGAAATTTCAAGGATTGAAATAAGTGCTGTATTATACTTATACATATAGAAGGAAAAGATGGCAACAAATAATTACTACGGATTCACTCATGGAGGAACACAATACGGGTGAGTTGTGATTTAATTTGCATAGGTTTTAGAGTAGGACATCAGGATGCGAATTGAATTGGTTTTAGTGGAACGATTAATGATGATTCTTATGATGTGAGGCGGTGTTGGATAATGTAATAATTCGTTCTAATTTTGTAATGTAGCAACCAGTATCAAGCTCCAGGATCTTCGGGTTACCCAGCCGCCCATAGTCAGTACGGAAACTCGGGCCCTCCAGCCAATCCGTCAAATCAAGCCTATGCGGGGAATGGCAATGATCAGTATATGTTAGGTGGATACACCAGGCCGTCGGGTCAAGTGCCGGTGCAGCCGGCTCAGACTCAACAACCATATTATGGACAAGCTCAGTCTTACTCGACACCGATGGGGTCAGGTCCAGCTTCGAAAGCCCCTGCTTCCGGTGCACCTAGAGCTTCTGCAACGTCAACTGTATATCCGACTTACTCCGCTAATACGGCAACGTCATCCTATGCAGGATTTACACCGCCGGCTTCGGCTAATACGCCTACTTCTAAAAGTGAGCACTTGATTGATAAATATTTTCCAGATTTCGAATTATCGTATATCTAGTTAAGCTATATATTTCGATTCTATTTCTGGGAGATATATTCATTCTTCTAAGATTTATGTTTTCGATGTGCATAGCGTTTACAAATTACGATCAAGCTGTTTATAATGCTGTAACTGCGTATGCCCAAGGATCAACAGGAGTTAGCCGAGGTGGAAATCAAGGTTTCAAACGAGGCGGAGGTAAAATGAAAGGAACCCGGGCTCCTCCGAAACCACAAACGCTTCATTATTGCGATGTTTGCAAAATCAGCTGTGCTGGTCCACAGGTACTACTTCATTTGCACTAAATATTTCATGCTAACATTGCTAACCGCTTTTTACACTCGTGTAATGTGAATCGTGAATAATTTGTAACCTTTATCACATTGCTTTCAGACTTACAAGGAACATTTAGACGGACAAAAGCACAAGAAAAAAGAAGCTGCTGCCAAAGTGGGTACTCCAGTTGTGACCAAGGGAAGTCCACCTGGCTTACGCTGTGAACTGTGTGATGTTACTTGCACTGGAAATGATGCTTACTCTGCGCATATTCGAGGGGCCAAGCATCAAAAGGTAGAATTGAATTCATTGAATTACATTTTGATTTTGCAGTATCTTATACAATTAGCTATGAATACTAAAAGTGTTTTCCATGTGCTTGAGTGTATATTGTTAACACTTTAATAATTTGTTTATTCTTTTAAGGTTCTAAAACTCCACACTAAACTGGGGAAACCAATTCCGTCTGATAATCCAACAGTGGTCACAGTAACCGCTACGGCCAATTCTTCAACGCCTGCTTCTACCACCCTGAAGTCCGTTCCTTTGTCGTCCTCAACAACAGGAGCTACAGCACCTGCGGCAAATTTTTCGAAATCCACTCCTCCAAAGATCAACTTCATTGGCCCCAAAAGTGATCAACCTTTTAGCATTCCTGGAAGTGCCGCGCCTAAAGAAAACGCGAATTCCCATGACTTTACAAGCCCTGTTCCAGGAACTATAACTACTCCGGCAACGTTGACTGCCCCTTCAACCACAACGGCTGTTAATGTCTCTCCACCAGAAGGGAAAGATTCTCCAAACTCAATGTATGTCGAGAAAGAAATTCAACCGGTTGGTCAGGATTACATTGAAGAAGTCAAAAGTGATGATGGTTAGTATTTCAATTTAATTTGCTCCGTAATGTTACTTGCTTCATATTGAGGTTCTAGAAAATTAATTTACTTGATTACTATAGGTAAAATAGTTTCATTCAACTGCAAACTGTGCGAGTGTCGTTTCAACGATCCGAACGCCAAGGAAATGCATATGAAAGGGAGACGTCATCGCTTGCAGTATAAGAAAAAGGTTAATCCAGATTTAATTGTGGATGTAAAACCATCTAGTCGTCAAAAGAAGATCGATGAAAATCGACGTGGCCGAGGGTCAGCAGTGGCTGGTGGCAGTCGACGTGCGCAGATACCCGCAGAACCGTTAGTTTAATTTTTTGATCAGTTAGCATGGAAAGTTCGCTTTCTGTGGAGTATCGAAGTTTCAAAAAGTCAGATGATTGATTTCCTAAGTATCTACTGTGTTTATCATAGGTTTCCTCGCGGACCTCCTGTACCATTGCTTCCTCCTGGTGGCCCTCGCGGATTCGGTCCTCCAGGGGTAACTTTAATTTGTTTATTATTTGTAAATCCTATGGCAACTATTTCTATGTCGAAAAGTAATAATATAATTTTTATTGGCATTGGCTATATTTGTGAATTATGTATTTGGCATTTGCTATGCAGTATCACGCTCCTCCGAATCCCATGTTCTTCATCCCCCCTCTAATTCGGCGTAATGATTCTCCTGAAGACCTTTACGTGATGGCCAAGCATTCTGACATATACCCCCAGGAGGATGAGTTGCAGGCTATTCAGAAGATTGTTTCAAACACGGAGAAAGCACTAAAGTATGTATCAGATAGTTTCGCTGAATTGGATGCAAAGAAGGTCAACGGAACAATTATTAAGGAAGAAGCAAGGTATATAATCGATTTTTAACCAACGACTCATAGTCTTTCATTGTGTTCATACATTAATAACATTTTCACTACAGTGAACAGCAGAACAAGTCTGACGCAGAACTTCAGGCGCACAGAATCTTAAAGGGGGTTATGCGTGTGGGTCATCTAGCTAAAGGACTACTATTAAGGGGAGATCGTAAGGTGGAGTTAGTCGTACTCTGTTCTGAAAAACCAACATTGGCTATGCTAAATAGGGTTTCCGACTCATTGCCTGGACAATTGCAGGTAAATAATTTAGTTGTTTTAATTGTTTTATATTTTACGTGTTTAGAAAACTTGCATATATTCCATTTTTGATCTTCGGTAAACAGATCGTGGCCCCGGAGGAGAAATATGACGTTCAGCGTAACATTTCCAGTTCTTGCATACTGGTTGCTTCAACTCTGGAACCAAAAATCGAAGTTGTAGTAACCCTTACATCTCCATTACTAAGAGGTCCGGCACCGGGTGGTAAGATTTTTTTGTAGGGCATTTTGGGGTCACAGTTTTATACAAGTTGACACGAGTCACCAAGTCGTAGGTAGGTTGGTTGGTTCATGGTTGGTTTCGCTTCCAAAGGTAAATAATTATTCCTTTGTTGTATTCATGTTGTGTTGAATTGAACTAAACATGTAATCCGTAACCGTTACTTCGACCTCCCAGAAAATTATTTTGGCTATGTTGAAACTCTCGGTAATGAACTTTAAGCTGCATATCTACCAAAAAGAGGAATCTCAAGACATTAAGTATGTATGCCAGTCAAATTACAATTTATCATCTGGATATTTTTTTGCAATCAATGCGCTCAATTTGTTGCTGGTCTGGAGAACAAGAAAAAGAGCTTGAATTATGAATCGGAATCGAACAAAATGAACAAACCGAAGTTACACGGCGACCAGTGGTGATATAATTTACCCTATTATTTCATATTTACTACGGTAACAAAATATGAAATAAGATTTTCAAGCTACTGATGGTTTATCGTGTCATCTCTTCAACGACTTTTCAACATCTGCAACCAAAGTCAAGAATTAAAGCAAGTCTTTATATATGATCGTGTGAATTAAAAATTGTCCATATACGATTGTGGAAATCGTACTAATGTTGACATACATATATGTTCAAACCGTATTAAATTTTGGCTTTGGAGGCTGAACTGCTTTAAAAATGCCTTTAAAAATGAATATTCAGTGAAGCTGAGGCTAAAAACATATAGCCTCAGCTTAGCTAAACTTCGAAAATATAGCAAGTTAAAATAAAATAAGCCTGAAACTACTACTAAAAAGTGTGTGATCCAATTAAAGTTCAAAGACTGCTGATTATAAAATTTGATTACAAATGCAAGAGACTCAAATCTTGTTGTTATACTCTTACTACAAGCTATAAAAATGCTTGGCGATTGGTGAAATGTCAGAAGCATTGAATTAACAGTGAAGTTTTTTTTGGACTGTTGTGTCAATAGTCGAAGGAAAAAACGTTGCGTAATTATCAAACCACCATAGCCACCACCTTAGACATTTTACACTCATTTTCGTCAGATCACCTGTATTTATATCGAATACCATTTATCTTCGTTCCCACTATTTTCTTGATTGTTTTCATTATTCTTGAAAATTTTGACCATTATTGTTATATTTCTTATTCTATGTGCTTTGTTCGTAGTATTTTTCAAGTAACATGATTCTTGTAATATCATGATTCTTGGAGGTTCTGTTCTTTTATCATTTCCTGATTGATATGTAATCAAAACTTGTTTTTTAATGTATTAATTTGTCAATTTTTAATCTGGATTACACTGTTTCACCCCTTTATTGTTGTACCACTGCAGTAGAATACAGCTCTCACCTTTGTTGTACGATCATATAAAAGTACCCTTAATGACCCCAATATTTAAAAAAAAGGTTAGTGGACATGGAATGTCCTTATAAAATTTGTGTTCTGATCCAATGTGTGTAAATGTTCGAGTGCAGAGGCCACAGCAAATCAGGTGAAGGATGACCCTGATGTTTTGGACAAGGAGAAATGCCTAGATGCTTTGGCCGCTCTTCGACATGCCAAATGGTTCCAGGTGTGCATGTGCTCTAGATTTGTTTCATTTTGCTCTTCTATTATTATTCATATTTTACTGATGATTAAATACTCGTTAACATTTTAAGTATTGATGTGTATCTGAAATTTGAACGATATTTCAATTATTATAGTCTGAAAATCGTGAACGTTTATTCTAAATGTATAATATCAATATTTTATTTTGTTCGATGTTTTCTATTATTATAAGTATATAAGCAAGATCTTACAAAAAGATCTATGGCACATGTTACTGTTGTTAAGTCCTTTGCAGCCTCTTGATTGCGTTCATTTTTCAATTCTTTAATAATTTCCGTATATAAGTATATATATGTAAAGTTTGGGTATGGTAACTTTGAGACAGAATAGTTTTATTATTGCATTCAGTAAAAGAATGATCAAGTATTTATTTTAACAAATACCATTTACAAACACGTTAAGCCACCAATGAAGTTAACATGAGGCTGGAAAGTCTTTGTTGAAAAACTTTCTACAAAAAAGTATGAAATCTGAGGTGGTGGCCTGTTATAATTAATTTTACAACGAGTACAGCTTGTTTTACTAAAGTTCAAAAATACTGACATTTATCATTATTAACATTTATTTTAAAAAAGAAGAGTTGATTATATAAAAATATACACAGCTTATACCGTAAGTATTTTTTATGGCTGTGGATGAGTTCATGTTTTGAAATGTTATCATCAATTTATAGCAGTGAACTGTAGTTTTCACAGTGGTGGAATTTCTACAAAAGAAATTAATATTATTGCAAACATGAACATGATGTGTTTTATTCAAAATCTTCAGGCTAGAGCTACATCTCTTCAGAGTTGTGTAATCCTGATTCGGATTTTCCGAGACATTTGTCAACGCGTGGTGGAATGGAATTCCTTTCCTTGCTGGGTGAGTTTTACTATTCCTGTATATATAATCAACTATGTAAATAATATTAGTCGCAGTTAATTAATGATGTTTTGATTTTATTTGACTTTTAAAGGCTATCGAATTACTGACAGAGAAAGTAATTAGCAGTGTGGGCGTGCCTGTTAGTCCAGGGGATGGATTCCGTCTCATATTAGAAGCTATCTCATCTGGAATGTTACTTCCTGGCGGAGTTGGACTACAAGATCCTTGTGAGAAAGAAGCCGTAGATGCTCTACGAAGCATGAGTGAGCAACAGAGGCATGATGTCACTGCTTATGGACAGGTATAACATAAATAATATGAAATGTATAAAAAAAAGAGTTACATATTATTATAAATCTTTGGATTATGAGTTTATGAAATATGAATATGTTATTCTCATGAAAATTTGTTAATTTAGCTAGCCTTAATGAGTTTTACTTATATTATGTGAATTATAGAAAGCCCTGCGGATGATAACATTTCGCAAGATACATGAAGTTCTTGGGATGGAACCACTTCAGCGATTTAACAAGAAGGCTGAGAATAGCAGAAAAAGACGAAGGAATGAAAGTGCCGGAGGAGCAGAAGATAATGAGACTGTTGCTGATGGGAAGAAGGACAAGAAAGACGATATTAGTGCAGCAGATAGTTCAGCTGCGACAACTGAAGACGCTGTTAGCTAAACAGTCTATTAGGAATTTTAATTAATTAGAATTAAATATTATTTGATTCTCTGAGAACCTAGACTTCTTGTATTGTTAACAAAAATAGTTGTTTTAATGTGTTAAATGATCATTATTACTTGTATAGAATTAATTTCTAAAGTCTTGAGTTAATGTAATTGTTATTATTTTATTTTCCTATTCATTACAACATGCTATTGTTTTATCCAATCCCTTTTGCTACTGAGTTTTATTACTTAATGAATTTGATTTAGTGTTAATTAGGATGCAAACATATTGTCCAACAGTATAGGGCTACTTCAATGAACTAAATGCTAAATCATTGGAGAATTTACTTACTACGTTATTCAGAAATGAGGGACATATATTAATTACATACATAGATATTTCAATAGATTTGATGTATAAACTCTAAAAGAAACCTCTCCTGTTATGGCAAGTTTTAGTTAAATACAAGCATGTCATGTAATGAACTACTAGAAGGTTTTGGTGCGCTAATCACAATAAATATGATGAAGCGGAATTATTATAAAGATTGATTTTGTTTTTCGAAAGAAATGCAATTTTTTCCAACTTGACTACTTACTATACAATATTTTCCTCAAAGCAGGATTAAACTTTGGCTGGTGATATGTTTTACAAGTATGTAGAAGTTGTATTATATTGTGAGTGAGAATCAAGCATTGTATGAATAGTTATACAGTGGAAGGAGTCGGAATAATAATTATTATTGTGCATATATATTTTACTGATTTTTAGTTCATTTAAGGTGATTTAATGGCGTTCATTATTACAACTACAAGGACAGGCTGTGAACATAATAATGTCTATGTAACCGTGCATGTTTTTACATTCTATTTAAATGGAGTCAAAATTATTACAATTTCAGCGCAACTGGAAATAAATAAAATCTTGTATTACTATATAAATAATAAATACATTACATACAAAATTCATAAATTACATACGTAAGGGCCCATCAGTATTGACATTTATTGGCCAAATTAATCTATAGCGTGTACTTATTACAATCTTAAAAACAAAAACAAGTATTTGGAATATTATTGAGGATAACGTGATATTTAAGTAGGTAGTTCGGTTAAGCATTCGCTGTAGATTTTTCCTTCCATTAAAAAAACAAATATTCAAAAATGAGGAAAATAAATGTTGCGGGGTTTAAAAATGGCAGCATTTTTTTCTTGTTTTTATCTTACACATCCTATAATTTAAATATAATAATGCTCAGCAGTACACAAGTAGTGGCAGAAAAAGGAGCTGTCTTGATTTAATATAAAATAAAAGAAAATGCATTGTTTCTTCCTTAAAGGTAATTAAATTAACTATTACATGCGTGTCCGAAGATTGATTATTTTTTGTGCTATTTAAATTGGACATAATATAATTTGGATTTGAAGATTGTCCGTTCCGTGACCTTTCCATGGGCGGTACATGATATTGATAAAGTGATTATACAGTAATTATTAAATGTATTTTTAGGAATTGACAATTATTTCGACAAAAATAGCTTTTATGTGTATTGGCGCGTGGGGTTGTAGTCACTAATTTAATTATTAAAGTATTCTAGTAAGCATATATCATAGTACTTTACTAATGGCTTTTGAGGGAAGGTGCTCCCATTCTTTTTTTCCTGGCACTCCATGTACATTTATTTAATATCGTACATATCATTATGTAGTTTAATTTAATTTTTATATTATTTGTGATATAAAATTGCCTACATTTTTAAAGAAATTGTTAGTCAGCATAATGGCTATTGAGTCATCAAGATGTTTTTTAAATGTGAAGTTAGCGCTTATACAGTGTTTTACAAGTGTATTTATAATTATAAATATTGCAAATTATTATTGAGTACTCAAGGCATGCATATCAGATCGACAAAATAAGAAATAATAATTATAATGAGTAATGTTTTCTCTATATGAATAATGTCTTTTATATTGAGCAAATTGTATATGTATACTCTTGAAATCACTTTTAAAATTGAAAGTTCAAAAACCTTAAAAAATGATAGTTTTCTTTATACGTTTGTGCAAGGAAAAGTAACTTGAGATTAATTTTCTCCAGCACTTATATATAAGTATGTATATGTATAGAAATTCTTTTAAATCTTTTTAATTAAATTTTAAACCTCCAAAGATGATTTAAGGTTTAAAATTGATTTATAAAGACAGTAGTTACTTCTTCCTTCCCAGAGGCCTCTTCCCCTTCTATATTCATCTCTTTCCACGTTAATTCATCCGAAGGTTTTAATTTTACAGTTCGTTGACTCGCCCCTGTAGGTTTCATCAGACGGAATTCAACGGGTCGTAGGAATTTTAGTCCGGGAGGTCCTAGCTCCAGAACTGGAGTTAGCATTTGTTCACCTGTGGACAGAAATAATAAATAAATAAAATTTGTAAATAATTTCATGCGGAGAACTTTCCCTTTTCTTCTCATCAACTCTTATTGTGTATAAGTGACACACTTTCTTATTATCAAAATTTTTTCTAAATATTTTAAAGGACTTTATAAAATACGCGAGAATTTAAAATCATAATATTTATGTGCAGAAAAGCAAAATATAAGTTGTAGATGCTACATTACAGCATTAAAGCAGATATAACTAAAGTTAATAATAATATTAAAGCTGGTAAAAGTTCTAATATAAGAAAAAGAAAAATCATGTTTTAAAAGCAAAGCAACTAATTTGGTAAAAATTACAATATTTACATCATTTGGTTAATTACTATTCAAAATTACATAGGGTCATTACCACTCTAGAGTCTAGAGGTTAAATTAACTAAAATAAAGCAAAGATTGAGGAAATAAAATTGAAGTAAATATTAAAATCTACTAGTGCAAATATGTAAGCTATACGTGTGGTTTTTACCTCTACGATCGTCAATGGGAATGTTGTCATAATTACCACCAGTATGTACAACCTTAATGTAAATCTCTTGTCTGACCCCAAGAGGTATGGCCCCAGGGGGTATAATTAACATTCCTCCACCTCCCCCACTAAAAGTACAATCAAGCGTCCCTCCCTCGCTAGTAAAAAGTCCTCTGGCATGTGAATTTCTGTACAAGCATTATTAATATATGTCATTATTTTTTTAAGGGTTACAACTATCAACTCGCAGGCTATGTCATTTGTATAACTAAATACTTTACAATGGAGCAGCCGCAGCCGATCTAAACAATCAGTTAAAAAAATTACTATATAGAGATATAATATGAGAAAGCATTTATGTCAATCCAAATAAAGTGCAGCTGATGATGACAGTGAAAGGATTATGTGCTCGCTCGCACCATCAAATTGTGTAAGGAGAATAATCCAAAAACAAAGGATTAAATGTCTACAAGTTACACATGAATAAATAATTTCCTGCAATACAGGTTTGCTCTCTACACTACATAGTTACAACTACAACACAAAAAAATAATAAGGGGAAATATTTTTTAATTAATACCTATAGACACGCTGATGATGTTGTTGAGATGGTGGTGGATGGCACAATTCACTGGGTTTTCTATAGAGCTCAAAAGCAGAGCCACGTTGCTCTCTATTGACAAGGTCAATGGGTTGATGCTGCTGCTGCTGTTGAGTCTGCTGGGTTTTGGGTGGGGGGACATTTAGGTAGTACGGCTGGTTGGATGAGGAGGAGGAGGATGTCATTCGGGTAGATGGGTAAATGTACTTGCTGTAATTACGACTGCTGCGGTCCAGACTGGATCCGTGACCGGAGTCAAAGCCTCCATTATCATTATCATGATTTAAGGATGGATCCGGGGATTTCCCATTCATGTAGTTACTCTCAGCGACTACTGCGGAGGTGTAATTCGAGTATGAAATCTTCTGAGGTTTAGGTGGTGGGACGGGTTTGTAGGCCTTGGGTGGCGGAGCGGGTTTGTAGTTTGAACGTGGTGTTCTACAAATATAAATTCATCATATATAAATTTGAGAAGATTAGTTTAGAATAAGGAATTTAACTATTGCATTTTTAATTTAATCATTTAGCCTTACAATTCTCAAAGAAATAATCTTATAATTAGCTTAATCTAATCTTAATGTTGCCACCGAAAAATGTGCGATATAGAGACAAACTTTCCTCACCCGTTATGAGAGCCGTAAGTTGATTTAATAGGTGAAGACTCTCTAGCAGTTTTGTCCATCGGCTGAGCAGTTGATCGGGTGTATCTGTAAACATCATGATCAACGGAACCATTTAAATGTTGTGTATGCTGCGGTAACGGTTGCTGCGGTGAATTCCAGCGATAATTAGTTTCATAGGTTCCATTTTCCTGAAGACCATTGTTAACCTGTGAAAGGTGAATTTAAATTAACGTCCTTTCAATCAAAACATACACAATAATAGATTTAATAATTTGTTAAATTAATTTAACGCTATTTACGTTTCTCAATGGACTGCTGTGAGAGTCGGAAGATACGTGACCATCCCCGGACAAAATGCCATAAGAGTCTCCAAACAATCGCTCCGCTGCAGATTTAGGAATCCCATGTGGCTTTTTACTTCGATCAATCTGAGGTGGAGCGACATAATTCGGATTATTGGAAATTGGCGAGTCCGGAGGTGAATGTGTGAGTACTAATTTAGAATTTTTCGGTAACGTTGGAGGATTTCCTTGAGAGGGTTGTGACATATGAGGTGGTGGTGTGTATTCCCTTTGTTTTTTGGTGATTCTGAACACATCCTAAAAAATCAAAAATGCACACGCAAATTAGTTTAGTCATAACTGCAAATATTTATATAAGTGTAATTTGAAAAATCTATTTTGCGTTAGATTAAATCACTAATAGTATATTAGTTAAAAATCACGCAAAAATCTATACAGCAAGAGTATTGTTATCAAAGGGAATGTGCACCTGCACAAAACCGTTAGATCCTCCTCCCATGACGGCATACGGTGGTGGTGCATTATAATTTGGCAACTGAACGGAACCAGTTAGGTCTTCGGGGGCAATGATGGACGGATCCGACGTGGATTTGTTCACGCCGTGAGGCGGACTGTCTTTTAATTCGGAAGCATCTAGGTCAACTTCGGATTCAGGTGAAGAAGCGTACGAATATCGTGGAGAAGTAACGGTCGGGAACAGGAAGAAATCATCTTCAGTTAGGAGATTTAAGGCGTCGCCACCGTTACCAAGTGACTGTTGCGTACAATGGTAGGACGATTGGAATGGATGAGGATGAAATAATGGAGATTGGAAAAAACACAAAAATAAGCCCAATGTCAATCATTAGACATGGTAAAACACGTCATAATAACATTCTATAGTGGTTATAGTAATGGCATAAATAACATAGCAGCTAGTATAATGGTTAACATAATTTAAACATGTATCTTTAAAAAAAACTCATCAGCACGGACACTCACAAATGATGATACTAAAATCTTCAAAAACTAAGTATAAGGTCTAAGGTCGCTATCATACTAAAATGAGATTAAGCAATACTGAAAACAATAGCAATAATAATCATTAAAAATTATAGGAGCGACCCTGATAAAGGTTCCAACTATCTATAAGTATTTTACACACAGAGACACGACTGACGCGGGGTAAAATAAACGTTTTATTAAACGAATCCTAAATTACTTTCCCACAGCTCTTCCTCCACCCAACGGTAGAAACTACCATCAGGGGAAGCAAAGCATAGTGGTGGTGGACTACTGGGGGTGACAGAACGAGTAAGATACTGTTGGTTAAGATGCTGGGGAACTATATAATTATTATTGTTATTAAAGGGAGAGCAAACGGGGTAGCTGTCGATGGTCGGGTAGTAGCTCTCATTCTGAGTCTAAAGTCACAATCCATTAAATTTAGTCCTACTTTGTTCTGTTGCAGGTAGACGAAAAAATTCAACAATCCTGGATTCCTTACCTTGACATCCGCTGCCCAAATCATCTTTGACTGCTCCCGATCAATTGCATCTCGTACTCTCCTGTACCAGGATTCCGTCAAATTCAATGAACACGTAATGATGTGAGGATAGGTGCGTTCCATCTTAAGGGAATCTTCGAAAAGTTTCTTTGTGCTAGGGCGACGCCGGGGAGATCTGTCAAGGGTACAAATAAATGCATTTTGAGGATATTGCAATACTTTTTAAATATCCCTTTAATTTTAAACGGGATTGTTTGCAATAAAAATAAATAAAAATAATAATGTTAATAATATTATTTAAATTACTTCAATAAACTCAAGCTGGACTGCTGCTTATTATTAACTACTCCATTCCGAATTTCTTTCACAGCCTGTTTGGAATCAGCCTTGAGGAACAAAACAATGGGGTAGAGTTGAGTGAAGACAAGGCGTTCAACTCCATGCGGTGTGACATCAATTAGAGCGTGTTTATTCTGATCAATTATCTGCTTAATTCCAGAAAGTCTTATAGGCCTAGGTCCGGAAGTGGAAGTATCCGTAGTTTCCCCAGCGGCTGTCGGAACTGCAAATTTCTCTGGATAGTCCCTAAGTAATCGTTCCCGAGCTATGTCAGCCACGGGACCGAAAACAACGACTGGTCTAACGAATCCTGGATGCTTCATAACCACCTTCTCATATGCAGGGAACTTGATCGCTTCACTATAGATCTCTTCATAGTTTAAACTCTTGGACCGTCGACCACTTCCTCCGGGTTTTCTCCTCCGGAAGAAGCTCCCGGTTTTAGTTATTTCACTCCCTTCCTTCTTAGTCCCAACGTCCCGGAGAGCAAACTCATCCGCATGAGTTTTATTCGGAATCACACCCTTGTCCCCATCCTGACCCATTTTATTCACCCGGTAGACTTGCCAAGAGCCCACAGCACCATTGAACAAAGTATCCGTGACGTGGAAGATCTCTCCTCGTTTAAATGTAAACTCGTTTTTCCTTGGCTGCTCATAATTAAAATGCGTTTTAATGTAGAAAGAGTCTCCGTTCTGTTTCACACCATCGAACTCATCTGGCTTGAAATGAACCAACATGGAGATAGTATCTTGAAGATTCAGGAGAAGTAAAACGGCCTCTTCCCTAGTCATATTAATTAGCTCGGTCTCATTGACTTTTAAAATTTTATCGCCGGGTTGCAGACCCTGAACTGCTGCGGGGGAGTTCGGTTGGACGGCTGCTACATAAATCCCGGTTGCATTTCCTCCTGAGAATGAACGATATTTTTTCATTTATTTTTTTTTAAATTTAGTTTTGTAAAAAAGTTAGTTTTTTTAGAATTGGTAATGCTTCTATGTAAGTACATACCGGTCAAACGGATGCCAACGCTTCCAGCCTCTTTGACAAATGTGACGTATCGAGGTTCGGACTGAACGCGGCGTGATGGTGGCATTGCTGTTTGTGGAGTTTCCATTTCATCAAATAAAAGTTGCCTCCTCGGTGAATACACCTCTGGGTCAGGGTAAGTAACTTCATCTATAAGTCCGAACATGTCAACATACACATTTATTATTCATCCGAAGTTAGAATAATAGTTATTTCGTTTTGATTTGATCTGAATTTATCAAGAGGATAATAGTATTTATCCTTAAATGGTATTAGTATTGGTATATGAATCATCCTTAAAATTCATCGTTTCACCTTCCGCTCGAGGTGGTGGTGGCCTTGGTGGTGGAGGTGGGTCATAAACCATTCCTGGCTGTTGTGGCTGCTGCTGTTCCTGACCCACCAGAGGTCCCCGCCTCATTCGCATTAAGTTATTCTTGTCCTCGTCAATGCTTCGGTTTAACCTGGCATCTCTAGTGGGTGGCTGAACGTATAGATTTTGACTAGAATATGATGGACGACTGTCCAGCACCTCGAGATAGTTGCTTCCTAAACATTACAATAATTAATAAATACCAAATTAGTGAATATTAACCCACACAATGCAGTATTTTAGATTAACTTGTCAACGCTTCTGCAAACAAATTATATGCAAAAGATTCATAATAAGATAATAGATAACCAGGCAATTTAGTCATCATCGTCTCAAGACGGTGAGTGCATCTTCCCTAATTGTTAAGTAGTAAAGTATCAAGTATCCCCATACAGAAACGACGGCTTAATTACTGGTAATGGGCGTAATTATTCTCCAACAATGTACGGCATAAGTATGTATAAATGCACATACTAATAAGTAAAACACATTCATATGAACCTTTAAACGGCGTTTGGTGCTGTAATCCTGCAGGAGACCCAAGTTGAAAAGTACCCGAACTGACATCACGTTTCACTACTAAATGTAACTTTTCTTTGGAACTCTCCATTAGTTTCTTGGCTTCCTTGAGAGTCATGCCATCCGTCCCATTGCTATTAATTTTAAGGACAATATCGCCTTCATTTATGGTATTCTCTTTGTCCGCAATCTTATTCGTTACTTCTTTGATGTACAGCTTACAGCCGAGCACGATCCCAAAGTCTAGATGATTATACACAAAAGTCCGGTTAATTATTGTTACCTCCTTATTTGGCTTGCCATTCATATTACTATTATATATTCAGCATAACAGCTCATAGGTCATAAACTTTCAGCTCATCGTTATGATTACTGCGGACTCTTTATTCAACAATAAGGTAAACATTATATCATGCAGAAGGTTATGGTTGTTTCAACCTCAAGTTTAGATTTAGAGCATTTATATGCATTTTTAATATATATTATTAAATGTTTAGCATATATGTGGGGAGTATCATGTGTATACATAACCCTTACCATCACTGCGCTTCTTCCTCGTCAGGGTAACTTTAAATGTACTGTTTTCCCCTTGTGGAAGAACCACCCGCCTCTTGACCACTAACTGCACGCTAGGGCCAGAGTCACGCAGAACTTGAACGGCAGTTGCATAGTCGACATTTTCTAGGGAAATTCCATTTGCTGACAGGATTCTATCATTAACTCTGTGAAAAGGATAGTCAATGAGAGTACGAATTAAAAACATTGCCTCCGGACATTATCTGCAAAATCTGCAATTGTAATATCTTGAACGGGGATGAAAATACTTTGTAGTATAATAATCAGGGGTTGCGTTTGCAAACGCAGTGAGGAATTATTAACGTTTAAAAGGCGCTATGATAATTAATAACGATTTGAATGCGTTATATTAATTTAGGGCATTTAAAACGCGTTATAATAAGTTAGGACCTTTGAAATACGGTGAATTAATTTAAAACATTTAAAAATCATTATATTAATTTACGACATTTCAAATGCGTAATAATAATTTATGGCATTTAAAATACTCTAATATAATTCATGACATTTAAAAGCATTATTGAAGCACTACAACACGTTACATTAGAATCGTTAATACCAAAACGCGGTACAATAATTAATACTGTTTAAAATGCTTAACAATAATTAATACAGTTTGTATAGTGCGTGACAATATAGTAATTGTGCGCTATAATAATTAATTCAGTTTGTAAAGTGCGTGCTAATATTATAATTGATATTGTTTAAAATGCACTACAATAATTAATGGCATGTAAAACCGCGGTACAGTAATTAGCAATAACATATATGGACACAAGTAATGGAGAGGCATGCATGTTAGATAAATTATACGGGAAAAATCTCTCATACAGTAATTTCCCCTCCGCCGGCCCGGATTTTAAAACATCAGATATAGCAATGGCGGGGTCGCCATTAGCAAAGTGAGGATTATCCCTTCCTCCACTGACAGCGATTCCGAATCCATATCCAGGAACTCGTGTAAGTGTCACAGAATGATATTCCCACGCCACTCCTCGATCGGGAGTCTGCAAATAATTAGTAAGAAAATTTTAAATTTTAATGAGGAAAAAAATCGGTCTTTATCAGTTATTATTTCATATCCTTTTATTATGTTTTCTTTAAAAACTAAAGACCTGTTATATTTTCCACATTGGCACGTATCATCATTCCGCTTTCATTTGTTATTTATCATTTTAATTTATCTTACAGTCATTTATCAGCAGTAGCGAAGGGGTAAGAAGCAACATGCGGGTGTAGTATGAGTCTTTCCATTAAGGTGTATGTATATACCGTATGTACATGATGTACAGTTTAATAATTTAAACATGATGAAAAATTGCGTGTGAATAACTCTCATGTTTGATTGTATATTGTACACATACAAGTATATGTACATATCATAGATCATCATCAACGTCTTTTCTGAAAAATTTTAATCGAACACAGTAGCATTTCCTTTAATACAGTTCCCCCGCAAAAACCGGATTGCCCTGCTGCTACAAATGCAATAATAATCGTTGAATTATCCTGCAGGCTATGAATTGATAGCTCAGCTCAAACTCCAAGAAGAAATTTTATGTTAATACTTAATGCTCATCATATATATACAAATATCCACCTCTCTGCATATCTATTAGAAAGCTGTAAATTCTTGTTGCAGCTATTATAACACATGTATAAAGGTATAAATGTATCTATACATGGTATATGGAAACCTTATCAGGTAAAAGTAATATAAAGTACTAAATGCATGCAGATTGCGTATGCTCAACCTCTTTGAACTTCTCAGCATCATATTTTTTCCTGACACCTTTAAGTATAATAAGTAGATAGGATCAAGAGATCTGATTTCCGTACCACGCGTCACTGAGACGCATCTGATATCAAAAGTTTTTATATACTCACCTCATGTATTTTATTCTAGGTTAAAGAAAAATTCAAGTGCAAAAAATGACATATGTACCTATCATCTATATACATGTGTTCCGTAGAGGAAAGATACTCGCATATGATAAGCGACAACATCTTATACTGTATCAGACAAGATCATGTATCTACTTCTATATATACAAGTAAGTATGTATTTATACACTAGAAGATGCATTCAACAAGATGATAGAAAATTATTATAGAATGCAAATCTTAGGATAGTATATTGAATTACTACTACCTGTACAACTATGCAGTATGTGCATATGCATTTCTATAGTTAATATGCACATACTCGTTCGAATGACTTCAATAATGCATGATTGTCAATGATTATTATTCCAATAAAAAAAATTATGTTTCCTCCCAATGCCCCAAATATGACAATCGTCATTACACACGTACACATACGATGTTCAACACACGTAAGTATGCTCAACTCACACAATCACAATAAATACTATCTGTTGTATACACTTGTTAATTCATCTCCAATACCCACACATATAGTCTAGTTTCATGTGCTTCCAGGCATTCTGACAACAGCCAGTGTTTCAAAAATTGAAGGAAAGGAAGTCAAAGTTTAACACAGAGATTTTAACAGACACACATACTTTGCATTTATATATGTACATTTCCATAGTAGATGCCAAAATACATTCATGCTACTATAAGAATTAATAATGTGCATAGTATATACGCATTATCATACAAACCAGAAGATAGACATGTACCGCACATGTACCTATGTGGTATATGCAACATATTTAATATAACAAAAATATGTACATAAATGCATCATTATATTAAAACCAAAAAATAAGTATGTGCATCATCATTTCATCATGCCCATAGAATGCACCACAGATTCCGTTAAAAGATTCATCATCAGAGGATGAAACCGCAAAAATCCTGGAAATAAACTCTAATGAACTTCAATTCCTTTCAGGTATGCGCTTTGGTACATTCTGGGTGTCTGAGTCTACCTCTGCTTTAGGTCAAATAATTGCAGTTTTCGAAAAGCTAATTTAAATTTTTGTGTGAAGATGCACACAACGACACAACAAACTCCGCAAGGTGTAGAAGATACGCCAACCCAGCCAAACCAAGGTTTTACCTTAACCTATGAGCAGTCCAAGCTTAACAAGCTGCATATAAATTAGCTGATTAAATAGTGAAATTGTGCCAATAAAAAGGTAAAAGAAGTATGTACATAAGCATATGTATTATCTTGGCATGCTCACAAAAGAAAACATTTAATCAGAATTAAATAGTTAGGAATTCCTGTAGACCAGGGTCAGCCGTTGGGAAAAGTGACAGTTGAGCCTGGATATTTATTCATATACAGTAGTTGTAGTTAGTATTTTAGTATATACCCGAGTATCGGGATGATCCTAACGAATCCAACGAAATAAAAAAAAGAAAAGAAAAAAAACATTGTCGTCGTCCTTGAACATGTAATACAATGTGTAAAGAGTATGAGCTGTTTTTATCATCTTCAACCTGATGCTTTAAGTTATATATGAAGCTTAACAATTGAGCTTGGCTTGTACCCAGAAGGTGTAAGTAATTATAAGTACATATGTACCGAAAGATTCTTGAGTATAACTAAGCTCAGGTTGGAGAGGCTCGGGCATTAATTTAATGACATATTCAATCATTGGAGAGTCCAAGCACGTTCCAGCATCAAGCCCAGCAGTGTCCAGTCAAGTAATTTTATATGCCATTGTTCCGTAATAAAAATAACCAACAACAAGTAATATTAAGTGTAGTATTTATGTCTGTCAGAGACATTGACAGTCAAATGAATTTTTACGATAAGAAAATAAACGCACATAGTAAAATGCGAGATAGAGAATTATTAACTGGATATATAATGAAGGATGCGAAAGTCCCAACCGTCAAACCACAAAAGCGAAACAACACTATAAATGCAAATAATGCTGCAACAACCGACCACCTTTCAATCATCAGAGTCACATTAAAATGCGGCAAACTCTCAATCGCTATTGTTGAAACTACTTAGTTATAAGTTACATACAATAAGTACGTACATCATTTAATGAATAAAGGACTCCTTCCTATATTATTATATTCTACTATAGAAATCATACTAAAAGTATAATAGAAATCTTCAATAATAAAGTTTTCAACCTGAACTTGAGATGTGTCAAACATTCCGTTGGCCGACACGTCCGGCATACTTTTATAGCCGCAACGATCGCCAGTATAATAAAAAAAACTTCACTTTTTCAAAGAATAAGCCACCACGAGTATGTCATATAGAAAAGATGACACTTTCTATACAGACAGAATAGTACAGACAATGTTACAACAACAACACACACACACGCACAATTTTTTAGCACATTTTCATGTCAATAAATTATATAGGCTATAGGCTGATATGACTTTGGAGCGCGTATATAATTAAAAAAAACTAATTAAAGCTCAGATGATTATTATTGCTAATTAATTACTTGCGGTTAAAAATGCCTTTAGCTATGTATAACAGTATCAGTGGTAAGTGCGACAGACCACAAAATTGCACATCACTCAATAAATTACTATTGCTTTTTTATATTAAGGTTATTACAAAAACACAACGAAATATCAACTGAAATGTGACATTGGTTTGAGACTTGATTTTATACAGATATCTGTATATATTTAACATTTAAGTAAATGAGCGTAATGACAAGGATTATATTGCACTATGGAATCAAAAGTCACTCATAAAATTAGCAAAATAATTAACACAATAAATGCTTAGTATATCGGTTGAAGGCACGCAGGTGTATACAAAGGTAAAACTATACAGGAAATATTTTCGGGAAGTTGACACATGAAATTATACACATGCACTCATTTAACGATAATAAGTGTCCCAACCCCCAAAAACTAAAAGATGATAAATACTAAGAATGTGTTATCCTACATGGAAAGTCAACAGAACTCTAAAAACCTTAACCTCGCATACCAGAACAACAGGTTACTACTACTCTTCTTCCACACTTGTGCTCATCGTAAAGACTTGGAAGAGTGAGGAAGGATTCAACCCTTGGAAAAAGGAATGAATTCTTAAGGGGATGAAGGGGAGGTTGTGGCTCCATTGTAATATATTTTCAGTGTACACATTATTCAAGCAGCAGACTTAAGTGGAAACAAGAGGAAAGAGGCTTAAAAAGAAATCCTGTATTTCAGTTAATATAAAACATAAATGTGTGTACACATATGTATCTGCAAGCCCATAGTATAATTTATATAGGTATATACTTACAAAGTCATATGCATGTACTTTTATATGGTGTACTATTAAGCTAGGCATACACACTTAAATACAAAAAGTCGCGATGAGGGTGATAGGTAAAGGGAAGTGTAACTGCATCTTTCACCCTCACTCACACACACACAGAGAGAACAGAACAGAAGAACAACAACCAAAGGAAGAAGTGTTGTGTGTGTGTGTGGAAAAGCATTTATCTGAATTTATTATGTTCGTATATACACCTTCAAGTCTATTGTATGGACCAAAGCAATACTTATCTATTAAACGGATGTCTGCTGGCTTTTAATACATGCTCAACAGTTGTACGTGCTTCTCTCACTCACACAGTGATTCTATATATAATGCTCTTTAGGACAGAAGTTGCAGTGGATGTTTATGACTTAAATCGTCAGTACGTTCAAGCAAGTCTCAAGCATTGGGCTTGCTGGCTGGGTATCATCATCAGGGAGAAGGCAACAAGACATAAAATAGGGATGAAACTGTGCGAGAGAACAAAAACTGTTGTTGTGTGTAACCCTCCAGGTATACAAATACCTAAGAGGGATGTAAAATCATTATCATAAGAAAACTAAAGCCAGCGGGCTGAATCCGAAAGACGTATTTTTTGTATTTTTTTTATCCTTTTTTCTCTGTATTACCTTTTCTCTCTCCTTTTAGTAGTAGGTTCTATCTCTCTCTCTCTCCATGTACTTACACATACCTGCACCAACTTATATTATTGTTCATAAGATTAGCTCCGATTTGTTTTCAGTAGTGAGACTTTCTTCACGCTTGCAGTCAGCAGTTTATCAAGCCCAATGTAACCGTGAAATATTTTTAAAGAGAGAGCGTGAGGCATTAATACTACACGTATACTCAATAGACATCCTCATTTCTACTCATGTAGTAAACAGGTGGGTAAGCTATGAGGTAACAACAGCAGAATAAGATAAAATGCATAGCAAAGTCAACAATTTAAAGTCTCAACAGCACTACTTGACGCAAGCATAAGTACACTCTCCTATCTCGATACAGGAAACCCTTTTTATTTCATTTTTTGGTGGAACTCAATCAGGGAGAGAGAGAGAGAACAAGAACCAGAGAACAAGTCAGAATTTATGCGTGAATATTGGAGACTGTGAAAATACCTAATATACATAGTATCATATACGTTAGTATCATAGATACTGGCTATAAATTCGTATATACTAGTATACCTAAATGTAAGTATATTTATACAATACATAGGAACTTAGACGTCTGCTCTATTAACATAATATAGTTAAGCAACCTTAAAGGATTGCTCAAAAAGTCCAAACGAAGGAATAATAATACGTCTGAAGTATCAAAATGATATATATACTACTTATACCCTTCGTCTTCGATAATGATGATGACCATGGTGTGATGACTTTACTGATGAAGATGAACTATGGTATTTTTTATTGCTTTTCACTTTCTTTTTTTTCGAGCGCTTGAAAATACTTGGCATTTTTTCAAATTTCACTTGAACAAACAATAGACAGCGTCAAACTCCCAAAAGTCGATTAATTTTCCTTAGTGCAGTGTAGGAACCTTAAAGTTTCAGGAACTTTTAAATCTTGTTACGGACGATTACTACAAGTTTGTTATACTGATACTGATGATTAGGATTTTATAAGTTTTTACACATGATTCTTATGGGCTCTTATACGGAACTGATGTTTAGTATTATCAGTTTTTACGGATGATAATTTATAAGTTGTTTCAAATGATCATTATAAGTTGTTACAGACGATAAACAGAAAAATGAATTTTAATCTGTATTATACAGTAGTGATCCGTGTGTAGTTGAGAAAGAAACTACACAAAGTTTGCTATACACAAATGTAATGGGAACGAAATTATTAAGTATTAGATCCTGTAAGACACTGAGTATTAAACAAATAAATGGTGAATCTCCAAGCTACAATTTGAATCTGTGGCTCTTGTCTTGTCCTGACATTAGTAAACTTATTAAATTGGAAAAATATTTCCTGTTAACAACAAGTTTACATATATATTATACGCTCTGCACACTGAATAACACACGGAATAAAAGGCGTATTCTTGTCCTACATTGAATCTGAACTATTCCATGGCAAAGGTTTAACTGGTCTATAAAGCATAATACAATAAGAAGACTCGCAATAAGAGGATGTTACTTGTTGATTAACTTTAACAATGAATGTAAGAAGCAACTAGTAATTTTTGAAACGGAATAATACTTTTATATATAAGGATGAGGAATGCTGTGAAAAATGTAAAATGAGCCGAGAGATGAAACGCCCATATGGAACTATTAAATTACACACGTTCATTGATACCCAGGGTAGTAGCTAGTCATTGTATTGTTTGAAGATTATTATTATATTATTGAAGAGCCAGCTCATCTTATGTAATAGAATCCTGTCAATAAAATCCACAGCTGGTACATTTTTATTCTTCTTTGTATATACGACAAAAGCTGTTTTGGTGAACATTACTGCAGCAGATTTAAGTATGAATCATAAAAATCTGGTGTCTAGTTGATCATGACGATGATCAGAGATATAAATATTTTTCTGGACATTTTCGTCAACAGTGTGCAAATGTTTTGCATTCTTGATTGGATAAAAGCGAATGACAGCGCCAGATTTTCGTGAATATTCTAATAGTAAAATTTTGCGGTATTGTATTTTGCATCATAAAATGTATGTATGCTTAATTATAAATAACTTGTTTGGCATATTGATTTGATTGCATAGTTCTCCAAACTTTAAAGACACTTGTTGATTCAAGCTATTGCATTACAAAAGTTTTCCCAGCTAAAATCCCTTCAGGATTGAAACTTCTTAAAGTTTTCCCTTCTTTAAATCATTGCATTTCAATTAGTACTGACTTTGAAGACAAGTTGGAAAGATAAAAATGTTAGGAATGGAGTCACATCAGTTGATAAACGTACATCCACTCCATAAAACATGTTCATTTGCGGCTCGCAAAATATATTTTATGTGTTTTTCTTTATCATGAGCGACATTAACAATAATTCGGGTGTACCTCATCTCACTGCTCCTGACGTGTGTTAATATCCTTATTAAAAATTGCCGTACGATTGCACATGTACCTAAAGTATACTAGTATACATAAGTTTCTAATCTATATTCTCTGAAGGAAATAGGAGCTTAGTAGAAAGTGATCAACTAAACAGTCAGACACACACGCTTCCAGAATTCATATGACAATTATAATAATAATAACAGGAAACTTTTTTGATATGTGGATTTCATCAGAATAATATCACAAAGGAGTCAAAGCTGATGGACTTAGACTGGTGATTATTCATTCTAATCTAGTAAAAGATGTGACTGCAAGGAGCAAGTCAGTTCGAACAAGTCTTTTAAGTTAATGAGGTAGTATGTCAGGTTGATTCGCAAAGGTAATAATTATTTTGTGTACCAACGTTACAACTTGTAAGATCACGGTGCACGTATAAACTACGGAAAAAAACGTATAAACTAGAATTTATCTAATAAGCATAACCATGCTGACAATGAGTGAGTGAGTTTAAATCATGTTGGAGAAATCTCCAAAAAATACAATCTACAAATGTATACACAAAAAATACAAATGTATTTTCAATGATCCTTCCACATGAAAATCAAGTCAGGCATGTGGCGATGACTGGTGAGGAACAAATAATTAAAAATGATTACCCGCAAAGTTTACTGCACCTCAGCACACTTTTATGTCTACAAACAATTTAGCCATGTTAAACAAATGCAATAAAATTTAATTTTTTTAACTCATCTATACCCTCACATGTTCATGCACTTGTCATTTCTACTTATCTATACCCAATGTACATTACTTTGAGATAATATTCAAAAAAATATTTAGATACAACATACATAGAAAAAATATTAGCATAAGGCATCAAAAAATATGCACATACATACACATCTGCACAACATTTGGTCACCATCCTCGTTAAATTTTCCCTCAGGAAGTGCATGCCATATAAGTTTATATTGTTGTAATTTTTAAAAAAAAGTTGTGAAAACTTGGTAGCCCGATTGTTATTATGCGGGATGATATTTATTCAAGCATAAATACATTTAATGTGATTACAGTGGTTTTGTTTGATTTCACGGTGTATAATAACATGTTTGAGAGGCACTTTTGTCTTATTGGTGCTGCCAATTCTGACACCTTCATTCAGAAAATTTCCTAGCGGAACTACAAGTCCGTGACTGTGGTCAACTTTTCTAAACGTTATCTTTTGTTTATACAAATAAGGCGAAAACCAATTTTCGTTTGTTGTGGTTTTCAATTTCCTATAAACACAACATACAGCCTTCCTCATTCAAACCGTCATCTTTATGAAGATGTCAACCCCAGAAATGGCTTCTTTTACTTTTTTTTCTCAAGCCACAACAACGGGGAACATATAAAAGGAGAATAAAAAGACGAAATGGAAGAACACTTAACACCTGGGATGCTTATCTTTGAAGCACTTTTTTCAAGTCAGATGGTGCAACATTAATGGAAAATTATTGTCATCTCAAAATGTCGATCCGGGTTGAGAGAAGATAGTGTCATCATTTTCTAATGCAAGTCGAATGAGATATCACAGAAATAATAAGTGCGGTTGTCCAAGTGCTTGACAAGGACAAGAGACAGGAGGGACGATATATGTGAGATACTCGAGACGAGACGGAAAATGCTTTTGAAAATTTCAAATACCGGTCATATTGGTATTTTTATGAATGTGTTGTGCGTGGTTGTTCGTCATTAAATTACCTTAAATATGTTAACTTGTTGGATTTCCTATTATACTTATGCTTGGATTTCATAACATGTATTGTACATTTTTCTATATTTTATATGATCTACTACAGCTATGTATATATATGTATACTAATACTAACAATGTGCAATACAACCGGCAGGTGAACTTTAAATTGCAAGGTCAGCGGTGCAGTAAACTTACTTTAAACACACATAACTAACTCTTCACTAATATAGCAAAAATCGCTTCTCCATATATTTTAAAGATTCGCCACACTAATAAGCTGACTCAATCGCCAATTAAATTGAAAAATCCGCAGATGTTACGCAGACAAAATTTTATAGACATGTAGTTTAAGACTGTGTATAAAATATGAAGATATGAACTATCGACATGCAGGATCTTTTTGATATTATGAGTATATAATAACTATAAGTAGTAACTATTATTGCAAGCATCATAAGAAATGATTCCGCATTTTCAATATAAAATGCATATATGTATGCAATAAATACTCATCAGTTCAAGCACTTTCCACAAATTCTTTAAATATTGCATTCTCCCCTTATCACATTTACTATTTAGTATTTTACAATATTTGGTTTTTATCTTAAAGGACTATCGGTGCATGCAGCGTGGAACGTGGATGTTCGCATATATATTTATTTGGTATTTTATCCATCAAACCTGATGGAAGATAATATATGAGAAAACTAATTTTATTTTGCAACGCTACCATATTTTTACTACGCCAGCGGTGATGATAAAAATAAATACTTTGGGTATATTTATATAGAAGTTTAATATTGCACAGGAAATATTATAAGTACAAGAACTTTTATTATTACATGTACTTGCAGAATAAATGCACCCACAACGTTATCAACAGGTGGTTTCGGCTTTTTGGGCAAGCACATTCTTCACGTTCACTTATATGATTATTAGTGCCGCATGCCGCATTTATTTCCTAAATTATTTCATATGCATGTCTGTTTGAATTATAATAATTATTGTTATTATTAAAAAATTATTTTGTAATTTTTGGTAAATAAGGATGAAATTATATGCTTGCTATTTAACATTTAAGTACACCAGAGAAATTTGTAGTTTTCATGGAAATGATGATACTTCCTTTAACAGGTATTAAAAAAAATTAAAAAACAAAATTAAAGAAATAAAATTAAAACAATTAAAAAACAAACCGAAATTTCCTCAACAACCGGCTCCTGAAGTAACGTCACCCCGAAAAAGTCAGCAGTAGCTCCGGCTACAGGAGTGTCCACAAACTGATTATCCCGGCTATTTTCTCTCTTGTGGATGGATGTCAAAACTTCCTCAGCTAAATTAATATGGGGTTGATTATCGGCGTAATCCGAATTGTGGGACATTTTGGAGAAAGCTCCCAGCTTATTCCGATTTCAATCACAATTTCAAGTTGATTGAAAAAATTAACAATAATCAATCAGAATTGATTATGAAAACAAACTATTTGCTTTAATTTTACAACATCAACCACAACAACAACAAGCATCTTAGTCTTCATAATAAAATGATTGTTTCATCATTTATATGGTTCATAAATAATAATAATAATAATCCTGATTGTTTTCCTTTGCAGTAATCCTATGCTTTATTTTGTTCATGGGATCATTGAAAATTATGATTTATGGTTTTATTGTCTTTCTCTGTCCAAGAAATAATGTTGCTCTATATAAAACAATTATTTAACAACACAATTGCACAGTCAATTTATATGTGTTCACAATAATGAGCGTCAACAATAACACTTATAATTGCACGTAAATGATACGGATTATAATACACACAATTCCTGGGTAAAATCTTATTCAAGATGAGTCCACGTTGTTAAAACGAATTGATTAGAGTATCTTTTTTTAATCATAAAAAGATGGGAAAAATCACGAGTTTACGCACACGTCAAAATTATTTGAGCAACAGTCCACTTCTTTGAGCATATTATTATTAGTGCTTGTTATATACTTATATATATGTATATGTCAGAAGATAGTAAATTTCTAAATTATAAATAGAAACGATATTTTTCAATGTAAAAAATCTTAAGAACTTTAAGGACTCGTGGAATTCAGTGATGTCAAAACTACTGATATACTGTGTAACAAATACATATATAAGTGTGTGTAATAATAAATTAATTTTATATTTATTAAAAATTAATATTTATTTTTTGAAAATCTGACACACACTCTCTGACGGAAAATACATTAACGCAGTCAACACGAAAAGCAACGGCACAACAATGTGTAAATAAATGATGACACACCAGACAAATGACGTAAACAATTATTTAAAACATTTTTTGACAATAATAATCAATAAGCGTTTCATGTACGCAAAATATTCATTAAAAAGATACAATAAGTACTAAATATGTGTACATACAAAAATTAAAGTTTAAGAAGCAAATTTAATGGATAAAAATCCCAAAAAATTTAGGAAAAAAACATTGAAAATATACTAGAAGCTTTTTTTAAAAAAAATGTCATGTAATATAACTTGAAACGTTGAGCACTTGAGTTTAGTATTTTGTGATTGTACTTAGACGATATAGTAAATGTGTGAGAAAAAATTAATTTTAGAAATTAAATTTAAGGCCCCACAAATTGAATTTTGAAACAATTGAAAAATTTGTATATATACTTAGCTCTATATAATACAAAACAAAAGAAGCAAAGTGAAAAAACCAAATTGAGCGACTAATACAAGGGGCTCGTTGCGGGCTCAACTCTCGTCACAGGTTTGCTTTGCTTACATAAATGAAGGTGCAACATGAAGATTTTTAGTCTATGCGGGCTGGTGATCTTGTTTGTTGATGTCATACAGCGCCACGTCAATACTTCCCGTCGTACTTTACATTATATTCCTTGAGGGAATTTGTCCAAGACCAAGATGCTTTTACTCACAGACAGACTTCAAGTAATAGAAAATAGTATAGAAGATGCTGCTGCTGTGTGTATTCCCTCAACGCAACTTCAACGAGTCAACGTACCGTAAAATTTCCAGCTACAACTTTTTTTTTAGTCTCAAAGAGTAAGAAATAAGTATAAGTTGGATTCTATTATAGTAATAGCCACAAACCTATATTATGCTCCCTTTCAACTTCAAACTGAACCCACCACCTTGTATTTAGTATACTAAAAGTATATTATCCAAAACCAACCGCTGTATAAATGTTTTATTGAACAAGAACAAGACTGAACAAGTGTATACTATATGTAAAAGTGAGTTTAGTTATTTTGTCTCATTGATGACCACACGGTCATATATGGAGGAGGGTGATCATGCAGACTTGCAGACTACTTATTACTTAGCAACACACGATACATTTTAGCAATAAACGATATATGATTAATAACCTTTGTATATAAGTATAACTTTAATAATTAATGGATACTATATCCTGCAAGCGCAGGTCTATAAATGATCTCTCAAGTAAAATATATATAGATACATTCATATTAAGATGCACGCAATAAAGGTATCTACCTGTAAGAAATAACTAGGTATAAGTATAGTAAATGTAGTAACATTCATATAGCATATAAGAAAGACACTATAAAGATTTCTTACGATACCCTCATATAAGAAAAACCTTATGAACGATAACTTCATATTTAAGAAAAACACTTTAACCGATACTTACAATACCTTTAAGATACCTTCCTATACTACTTAAAAGGTACCTTCCTATAAGAAAATAATATAAACGATACCATCCCACCAGCAAAAATATATATGTATTAGATAGATCATATCTATATACATATGTCCTGTCAGGCTCATGTATAACTCACATGTTTATTAACAAATGGATTTAAATCATGAAATTGATTCCGTCGGCGTATTCCTTAACTTATAAGCGGTATAACTAGCTTTAGTAGAAGCTTTAATAGTAGAGTAGTAAGGAGCTTATTTATGTGCATCACCAACACGTATGTATAGATACCGCATCGCCTGCAAAATCAATGAATGCAATGACCTGTGGGATGCAAAAACTGAAAAACTGTAATAAGTAACTATACTCACAACTCACAACAACCATAACTAGCTACATGGGAAATGATAATGGCATAATTTAAATGTAAAGCGTATCGCCGCAACTACTGGAAACTCCTGATTCCCAATCCTATATCAGCAGGTCTTACAATACTGCAGATTGCAGATTTCATTTATTACTCAGCCTCTCGGACATGGCAGATATGATGCTGCGTTTGCTTTTGTTAAACAGCAAGCACACTAGGGCAGTGGACATGATGTCTTTTGCACATTTATATTGTTCAGCCCGTCGTTAATAATGTGTAGTTGGGCTTACATGTCGGTCATAATGTGTATAGTTGAGCTGATATGTCGCTCATAATATGTGGTTGAGCATGTCGTCCATAATAATCATATGTAGTTGAGGCTGTCGTCAGCAAATTGATCCATCACGACACAATCAATGGATCGGAGAGCAAAGGCCGGTAAATCAGCTTTACATGGCTACTGGGAATCTCCTTGGATTTTTGCAAGCCATAATTTATGTACATACTCAAAGTCATTACAGATTCCGATCACTTTTATTTTCCAGCAGGCGAAAGATTCAAAAGCTAAAATACTTGATTCGGTACTCAATAGTCAGTACACTTCAAATTGAAAAATACAAATCTGCTTCTAATACATGCATTATAGATATATGTACATTACTTTTATACTGTATATTACCTACGCCTTCGGTACTCCAATCCAAAGATTTGAAAAATGAGGAGATGAACTCAGTGCTGAAATCTTTATTAATTAATTCAGTATTCTGTGTAGGCGGAAAACAAATTGGATTTTTACTCGAAAGTTTTAAGTCATAAAAGTAATAACTCCACGTATGTATGTACTTTTATACATTCAATGATACAAAATCTACAAAAACGCGTAATCACTTGTTAGCTTTTACTTAAGAAATAAATGAAGCTCATTATTTGCTGTTAGTCAATGTTATTTTATTGTGTTTGTAAATTAATCTGTGAGACATGATATCACTTGTGTCTGCTGTTGTGTTGTATTATTTAATCGATTTGGCTGGGAAAAAAGATAAAGTATCATACAACGTTAAACTTGCATAGTGACTTTTGTATTATTAGTACCTTCACATTTGTAACTTCATTTATTATTGTAGTAACGTATACCTTATGTATAGATACTTCTTTTCTTAATTTTCGGTTACAAAAGCACTACAATGCCATATCAAATCCCAAAACATAACGTTATAAGTACATACATGAAATAATAATAGGCTACATAAGTTCAAATCTTTTCATATACTTAAAGGATAAACGTATGTACTTCCATGCATGCAGCGGTTGCATTGTTTGAAGCAAATAGTTATTGTAGGTGTGTAGCTAAACCGGAAGTAATAAAAAAAAGTAAATGTAAACGGTACAACGTTTGTCCCGCGGTTTCCTGGCCGGTGAGGAGGGCGTCTGGTTTCGTCGGGCGGAGATATGAAGAAACTGTATTTTCTTGTTCTTGTTATAACTTTCTGTATATTTACACGAAGTATTTTAGCATGTTCAACGTTATATTTTTGGACCCAAAATAGACAGGAGTTTGACGGATGTAGTATAAGATGTTCATATGTATAGTTGTTCGCCATTAGAAATAATATCAGAAATTTATTTGTAATCCATAATAATTATTATAGTGCCAATATCTTCAGCATGTCATGAATTCTATGGAATATGAAGGCTCTGTGAAATATAATTTTATAGCAAAAGTGACATGTTGATTTTCAAGATTTTATGTAATTATTCGTACATATATAATTAAATGTTTATACGATCGGTCATTAACAATAATTTTTTGCGATCGCCAATAACAATAATAATTTTATTTGCTATCCTCAATAAATAATTACGCTTATAAATCCATGCTTCATTAGATGCCAGAAACTTTCTAAAAAATGTTTTCTTCTCCACGTGGCGGAGCATAATATGTTTATCAAATCGGAATATAATGTAAGTAATAGGACCATAATTACCATCAAGCAGACGGCAATTTAAATAAGAAAATATTCCAAAGCCGCTCTTTGACCGAATGAGCGTTAAGCGTAATCAGATTTACATTCCACAATTTTACCGCACTTAAGAATCCTGTCGTCTGCGTCTGAGAAGAAGCTTCATTATTATTATAAATAAATGAAATTATATTATTTAAAAGAAAGGGGTTAAATAGTTGAAGTTGGATGAGGGAAAAGTTGTAAACAGCATTGTAATAGCACAATTGCTATTCCAGAATTGTAAAAGAGGTGTATTATTTGTCAAGTGCTAAATAAAGTAAAAATATTCAGCAGAAATGTAAACATACAGCTAATTAGGTTTGCATTGTTATTGTTGACATGCGATGCCTCATGGATCCATAAATGCAAGCACGGAAAGAAAGCCAGCTTATTATTATTAGCTTTTAGAGACTATTATATCTGTGTATGTAATAATAATATTTGGAATCGCAAATCAAGCTGTAAATAGCACATGGTAAAAGCATACAAATAGATATAGATAGCTTTGTTTGACTCGCAGTAAAGTAAATTTGACTGTTTACATTTACCTTTGGTCGCCTTTTCATCACAACATCACAAAAGTGCTGTGATGAAAAAGCAACGACAAACGTTTATTTTCCACTGGATAATAAAGGATTCATCCTGTTTTTATGTCTGGCAAAAGTTTGACACATGTTATGCAAACTGTAAAAAAGTGGGCTTTAATAAAAGATATAGAGATAGCAGCAGGCCAAAAATACCCTTATATTATAGGTAGAATATTAATAGAAAATTTCAGTGTGCACAAAACTTTCCTTGTATCTCATGCGAGTCTGATTCTGAATAATGTAAATAAATAAAAATGCGCTCTACTGTAAAATAATAACTTGAGACTGTAAAGCGTTTATGTTGTCATCGTCCCTAAAATATTTTTTACGACAGGGATGAAGCACTTTTTTTTAAGATACTGTAGACAGAAGTTTAACGGTTGACATAACGAAAGCACTCAGAGTATAAGTTATGTATTTCATATATACATACATATGCATATACTTACTTAATAGATGCACACTTAATATACGTGGTGATTTTATTATAAATACAGTCTCGTGGACATGAAATATGGTAAGTTGTAAATGTTTTTATTATTGAATGAGTAACCGGGACAGAGATAAAATAAATCATTTACCTTCCTCATCTGAACTTTCGCTTTGCGAATTTTTTTTTACCTGAAAACTCTTAATCCCAGTACCGTATAATAAAGATGTGCATATATAGCTTTTTTGGAAATTGCGGAGTTGTGGAAAAATCTGCGGACGAAAAACTTACTAAATCAAAAATGTTTTGAAAAAATTGTAATATATAGATAGAATCTGTAGTATTTTAGTGCTTTAAGGCTTGAAGTATATCTAAAAGTGCAGTGCAAAAATGTATGACCTAACATCACGGCTACAGAGAAAGAAGTTGTTCGGAGCTCTATCGTTTACTCAATAAATTACAATGTACAGTTTCGTTGTAAATCAGGATAAGGAAAATATACAAACCTATTAAGTCTCTGTAAAACACTGTTCTGATAATCTGAAGGAACAGATGAGTAGGTTAATAATATGAAATTCAAGATTGTTCTATGTAGTAGTAATATGAATGAGGATACTTCCCTTATGTATACTGCACTGCGATATTTCAAGAACATTATTGCAAAAAAAGTTGCAAGCTGGGTTATGTATTTTTTTTAGCATGTGACTGCTTCTATCAATGATAAAATTGCATGCAATTGCGTTGGCAAATATCCAATTATGTAAATCAGGTCAATTTCAGTAGTAGCTTTTTAAATAACTTGTTGTTGCATTTCCATGCAATCCCGATATTTTCGTCTGTGTACTGTAGAAAGTACAGCGGAATACGGTTATACTGTCAGCAGATGATATAAACATTATTAAAAGGGATCTGTTATTCTAGATATTAGTGCTTGGAGTTCTGTAAAATATAAATTTTATTATTGATACTTGTAAATGACTTTGTATTACAGTAATGGTTTTAAAGCCTCCGTTCATCCAGGGTCGATGCAGAAATATATAAGTATAGATATAGCTGTAACCCAGAGCAATTAACACTATATACCACCGCAGGATGAGAAAATATGAGTCAGACAGTTGTAGCACTTTAAGTGATAATTTTAGTACTCATGTGCATTATATTATTGCCACCGTTGAAAAATTACGCCATGACGATGAAAGATGCATGCAGATTGAGCTCTGGTATTTATTACCACAGTGCATTTACTTTTTGCTAATTGCAGCTAATTTGCGATTTAATGGCTTCCTTTCTCGAATTTAGTTAAATATTCGAAACTTGTATGGATGAGCACCGGGTTGATGCAACACGTACTCATCGTTCTCATCCAGACTGCACAAATATTATGTTTCAAGCTATACATTCGTACTTTTCAAGAATGAATTTTGATGGTTGAAGTTACTGTAAGTTTCTTCGCATTTAAATTCAGCATAGGAAACACGTTACACCTTGTATGTTGAACTATATAGATACTTAATTTCAAAATAGCATGATTTTCCCCCGTACAACTGCCTATTTCACAATTTCATCCATTACACGCTACTATGCAATATATGGGAAGGATGCATATTTGAAATACATTCGAATTTAGAATAGATTTTAGAAATCTCATTATGTTACAGCTTTGATGGTTTTCACTGAGATTTATGGTTTGTGAGTTTAGCTTTAACTTTTAGTTAATTGTATTGTTGGGATGTTCTGACGTTTAGATTTACATGCAACAAAGTTTGTGAAGTAGTGAATTTTAGTTGCATATAAGTACCTGCAACGAAATATTTGCAAATTTTAGGTTTAGGCGACAATGTTGTCGCACATAGCTTACTTGCATTACTACTTATTTATTATGTATTTTCCTATATTCAGCTTCTTACACTACAAATTGTGCATCATGAGATCATTCTCTGGTGACAATTCAGCTTGCCTCTCAGAAAAAGAGCCGGTGTTAAACACGTTTAATGGTTATAATCAATGGGGCAATTGAGTTTTATCTACACGGTGAGATATAAAATGTACTTTAGTAGTTCCGTACTGATGGTCCTCCATTGTTGATAATCATGTTTGACCGCACTACATAGAACTTGATTCCGTTTTGAAGTTATATGTATTGTACTGCTTTTGAAGTTGTACCACTGCAGTGTAATAACGTCTAGCAATGCTAATGATAATGTAATTTACAATTATTAGAGATTAGTCACGTGTTGGAATAAGGCAAGTCAAGTTAAGGCAAGAATTTCCACAGTCATTTGTAAAGCTAAACGATCGCAGATGACAAAATAACATAAAATCGGTATTAGCATGCTTCAATTAAGTATACCCTTGGTAGCTTGGAAGCTTGTATATAGCTTATCTTGAGTAACCCAGAAAGCAATATTGCACGAATTGGAGAAGTATATACATGTACATACTATACACGTATGTATAGTGCGTACTATGTATACTATGTACATATTATAAATTAATAATAAATTATTCATGGTAAGGAAGTCAAGAGCATAATTTTCATGCAACTTATTTATTTCCAAGTACTTAATTCACCAAGATCTGTCCGGTGTTAATAGTATGTATATATTATACGGGAATTATACATGTATAGAAAATGAGTCGGTTCGTACTGCAAAATATTAAAAAAAAGCACATATATACAAAGTACATATTACACCGTACATTTATGTATATATAGTTTATAATAATAAAAGTATAAGTATAGAAAGGTTATTATAAACGCATGGAAGATTTCGTTTACAGATTGTGAATACTTGTGGACTGTAAAGTACATTTGATGGAGTATAGTATAGGCAATAAAGCTATATGTTATAGTTATAGTTATACTTATACTTCACACCCTTATAGACAGGAGTAGGCCCTGACGACAATAATATTCTGTAAGTAATTGTCTCCATAAAATTATTATTGTTTATACAAATGATGACACTGCGAGAGTAATAATTATTTTTCTTTTTCTTCATCTTCTTCCGCGAAATAATTTTTTTTACAATATATAGAGATCGATTTACGACAAGTCTGGTAGTAATACGCAATGAATATATAACTTATTATATATTACACTTAATAATGCTGGATCAAATCCAAAATTAAAGTTATCAAACAATGCAGTATACACTATCATATAATAATACACGTTTTTTGGGAAAAAACTATTGATTAATTAAAAGAATCACATGATATATAATATATTGCGTATATACTTATATATATGCAAGAGTTTATCAAGTTATTAAAGTTTGCGCTGGATAATAATAATACTAATATAATAAGCTTATTTTACATTTATGTTATTTATTTTTAACTATTTTATGTTTGTTGTTGTTGTTAAATCCTTCAGAACATCGTTGCGATTGATGATACAAGGATCCATATACATATATTTATATGGACAATGGGTATACATTATGTTTGTATTTTTGGTTGTAAAGTCACTGATCGTATAATTAATTAACTGTTAAATTGCGCTGACCAAGTCATGGCACACATTACTGTAATATGTAATAAATTGCTATATTGCTGTTTTAATTTGTTCATTTTACAATATTTTACAACAATATTACAATTACAAATTATATCGATGTATGTATATACATGTGTATGTATGTGTATATTGAGGATATACAATTGTCTTATTGCTTAAAAATCATTAGGTGGAACGAAATCCGCTACTAAATTAATATATAATATAATGTAAAAAAAAGTACATGATACACTCTTTTGCTACACATATACATATAATAATTATATTATATAATATAGTTTGGTAAAAATTGTGACGTTACGTTTTTTTTAAAAAAAAAAAGCAGACAAGTATGTTTAGCACTCACGATTATTACATTACTGAACATAGTAAATCACGATTGATCATAATTTTTTGTTTTGTCCTTATATATATATATAATTATATGGATTATAAAATATTATTGAAATTATTAATAACTTATTTAATAAATTGTTATTAGCTTTTGGTGGTGATTTTTCTCACGTATGTAATTAAATGTAAAAGACTGGAGACACTTTCTTTTTCTTCGCTTTTTCCTTCTCTTAATTTTTCTTTTTTGTACTTTAGTCAAACTCTCAGCTGGATTAAGTGAAGTCATTGGAGGATGTTGACTGATCATCGGATGACATGTTTCTTATGGGAAGAATAAAATTTTTTGAACTCATCTGAGCCTGCAGTAAGCTCACATGCCCGGGTTTATCCATTAGATCATCAGTTCCGAGATGGCCCGTGTGACGAAAATCTGTTGGGTTCCCTATCATAGAACGATCGATTTTCCGTCTCTGGAATAGATACAAACGAGAAATAAACATAAATGATTTTTTCATTAAAAAATTCATAATTTTTTATTATGATTAATGAAAATTCCAAATTTTTTTTAATGAGTATTATTTTTTAATAATTTTTAACCATTTTCTAAAAATAAATAAGCTTCTTATGTACATCCATATGCTTATTTTATTATCTAGATCATCTTTATATTTATCATCTAATTGTAAGATGGAGTAGTAGCTTCTTTTTTGACCAACTATACTAGATTGATCGAGTAGCACTAATAACTTGGAAATCTCAATTAACGATATCACCAATATAGTGACCACCCGACAAACTAGAAAAAGTTGTAGTAACTAACAAGTTAATCATGATCACGACTCACGACATTATGAGACAATGATCCAAAATAATATTCCTACATTTTTAAAAGAGCTGATCCTGAACTAGCATTATGTAAATATAGTTCTAATTATACAGCTTTTGTCGTTCTGAATACAACCGGACGATTTTTTTCAATTAAGGATAAGAGCCTATAGATACAACACCTTGATAAAGAACTTGTTCCTATTTGTATTTGTCTCAGCAGTTTGTCAACCATGCCAAAAAAAACTAAAAAAAGAGTACATGTGTTACTAATATAACATTATAGAATCAAATAGAAAACCATCATATCTCCTTCCAAAACTACATTTAATAGTTGCTCTATTAAAACCGCGATCCTGATCAAAGAAAATGCAATCCCAATTTTCTGGTAAATCAACCGAATTTATCAACTTGAATGACTACACAAACAAGCTACAAACAAAATGCATTTGGTTTCTTTTTTATTGTTTTGTATTTATAAAATACTACAGAACGCCACCAGTGTATACAAAATAATCCCAATTATTGTGCTCCATATCCTGGTTAGATAAATAAACCTCATCGATGACGCTTAAGACGATGAATAAAATAGCAATTTTTTGGAAATCTATTTTATTTTATTTGTCATAATTTTTATCTAGGATCGATGAACAATATTATTAATTGGGATTCATAATCTAATTATTATTAACACGGGTCATTGATCCTCCGTATCCTGATATTGCTATTCGCGTTAATCATAAATAATTGGATTACTCCTCCTAAATCCGTGGCATATTTATCTTTAAAAATTATTACGCCAACCAACGGGGAAAATGAAGTTAAATTACACTTGCTAAATTATGACAAATATTGCTAAGTTCCTATAAATAATAATCATTTTAATGTAAAATAATATACAAATATAAATACAATATTCCCAATACAAAAACTATATGAAATAAATATAATGCGACCACAAAATAAATAATTGCAATATAAATTTCACATTTACGATGGCTATCTAAATATTTAATAAAATATTTAATAATTATTTTATGAAAAATACTTTAAATGTGGAGAGAAATACTCCAAACATTGATGAAAATACTCCAAAAATTAAAATTAATACTCCCAATATTGGGGGAAATACTCTAAAAACTGAAAATGATACTCTAAATATTGGGAGAAATACTCTAAAAACTGAAAATGATACTCTAAATATTGGGAGAAATACTCCAAAAGTTGAAAATAATACTCCAAATATTGGGAGAAATACTCCAAAAACTAAAAATAATACTCAAAATATTCAGGCAAATACTCTACAAGTTAAGAATAATACTCCTAATATTTAAAATCACATTCCAAACATTAAGAAACGCACTCCTAATATTTAAAATCATACCCCAAACATCAAGAAAGGCACTTCCAACAGCAAACAAAATACTCCAGATAATAAAAAAATGTATCCACAACCTCACACCGAAATTCCAGCCCCATAAAAAAATTTAATTAAAATTTCCAAAAAATTTACCTGACTGGGCGGCGGCGTGGGAACACAGCATACAAACCATTGGAGAAAATCGGAAGAGTTGATGTTATTCGGAGACATTTTTAATAAAAATTATTACTACTTCTGTTTCCTTATTCCAAAGAAAGCAAAAAAGGAATAATCACTATGTAAGTCCAAAACGGTATTGTAAAATCCCAGTGTAGTATTTATATTTTTATTACAGCAACAATAGCGGAGTCCACAGAATAAAAAATGTTGGCCCAATTAAATTAAAAGGGTTTGTGAGAATATGTCAAAAATATTGACAATTTAATAATGAGGAAGGAGCGACGATGGTAAAGATGGGACGAGAGCAGAGGAGTTGGAAAGAGTTGGAGAAAAGTTTTTCTTTTTGACGGCGACTTTTTTCTCTCAGAGCTCTATATGCGAGATATTGATAAAAATTGCATTAAAAAAAGTTTCCTTCCTTGTTGCTCGTCGTCGCACACACACAGCCAAGCCTGCCAAATGCAATGGAATTATTATTATTGGGAGAAGAAGGAAAGCATCAGCAACAGAGAAGAACAGAAGTAAATGCAGAAAGAAGAAACTCCTTCGCAGTGTGTTGTTGTTGTGCTTCCCTGAAGAAATCTTTCACAAATAAAAAGACATTTACGGACTACAAATTTTTCCACGCCGTTCAATCTAATTATAAACTAAAAACTCCTAATATAATAATAATTATATTAGCAGTAGCAGCAACAGCTACAGCCACAACAGTCCCAGAGTTAGTTGCAGTATAGATAGAGTATAGTTATCGACTTGTTGGTTTCTTGGCGTGGAGTGATTAGCATTTAATAGATTTACACCTGGGCTGCTCTGTTGTGGGATGCAAAGCAAAAGCAAAAATATTCTCCTGCTAATGCTTTAATGCTTTGCTTTGGCTTTTTAAAGATGTGGACCAACCAAAACATTGAAGAACATTCAACACATTTAGTATCTATAATACCTACTTATATCTAAGTATTTTCCTTATATATGCCTTATAACTTGTATGTATTTCGCCTATTTAATATTCCTCTCCTATATAATAGCAGAGAAACCAGCTTACGAAGTTCTTATTCCTTTATGAATAAATGGGAAATGGAAATACTATATAACTGTAGTACATAAATTTATATGCACTTTAACTTTTAACATATGGTCAGGAAGGTTTAAACATCTAATTTTTATATTCCTTATATCTATATCTCCTTACATATATTCAATCCTGTATACGCTGCGTTCAGGAATAAAGTTTTGATTTTGTGGAAGAAAATTGGATTTTATTTTAAAAAAATTATTTTGTGGAATTTAGCAAATTTTAATTGCAAAATTTGGGAAGATTTTGTAATATTTAAGATGAAATGTCTGGTATTTTCCCCTATTTAGTGCATTGATTTAATATAGGATTTTACCAGGGAATTTTCTGATTGGTGAATGACTCTTGTTGCTACTCTTCGCTCGCAGTATAGAAGTTTGCAGGGGATAAACAAGCCACCTACATATAAAACACAGGAGTTACTTATATACTATACAAGTATTATGTATTCTTGTGCTTCAGCTTGGGCTTATTGGCTTTTGCTTTGCTTTGCTTGCTTTTGCAGAAGAGATGACTCAAATCTCAATGGTGTCGCTGGTTCTCTGGGACTCGCAACTCAAGCAAGCAACAACAACAGCACTGTACATATACATAAGAGCAAGAAGAGAACAGATTTTACATGGTGCCTGAGGGCAAACATAGAAACAGAGGATGTATTGTGTGTATAGTATAATGAGGGAGAAATATAATGGCAGGAGGAGAAACATGACCTCAGTCTCACGGCAGAATTTGCAATTTTAAGAACTCGCTATAGATACTAATTGAATGCATCAACAATGACAAGAGAGGAAAACAAACAGGTAGCTCCCAGCAGTTGTGTTGGGACGGGAACGGGAGGACAATCAGCAGAATAGGATGGAATAATAATTTTTTTTCTTGTTGATTGTGAAGTACTTAAGTAAACGGCTGGGACACAGCTGTTGGCATTTTTGCTGCTCTAAAAAACTGGGAAGTAAAGTAGGGGGAATGGAGTTAAAATGGGGTTTAATTAATTAGGGTAAAAGTACAACACTGTACAGACGTTTGGGTGAAGAATAATTGAATTTAGAAAAGAGAATAATGTTATGCTAAATTATGTATGGAGAAAATCAAGGAAAAAATCTATTATAAAACCGGTGTGACGTCCGTAACGTCCGTCACGTCCGTCACGTCCGTCACGCCGTCACGCTGGGGTCCTATTCTCGCCGTAAATAATAGTGCCCTATTCCCGCCGTAATAAATAGTGCCCTATTCCCGCCGTAAATAATAGTGCCCT
>JAQGAK010000779.1:0-52922 GCA_034696945.1 Lipothrix lubbocki | reverse complement strand
CATAAATAAATTGGATTTGAAATTCGGATTCAAATCCAATTTCAAATTAGGAAATATTTGATTTGGTCGAAACACTGCCCCTGGCAAATGGATACCGAAAAGCAAGCTTTATAGTCGGCAGATGAACTACTTTCTCCCCGCTAATATCCAACTTTTTCTTCAGTTTAGTCTATTATATGTACCTGGTATGATTCCAAATCTTCAGTTTTAGAGCGTAGAGGAAATGCGGTTGGGCACCCTTTCCCGTGGTAGTTTCATGAATTCCCGTGGTAATCTCATGAATTTAAGGTGAAAACTTATTTTGATTTACAACTCTGCTGTCAACTTGTGCTGCATGTAGAATTTTGATTTTCCTTTTATAGTTGAACTATGTATGAAAAGTGCATGACAAAGATATATAATTTATTATTTACCTGCCAAAGTTTCCGGTCAAAACTTATTCAGAAAAGAACAACTCGGATGTACGGCTTTCGTGAGAATATTGTGGATGTGAATTATTGCTATTTAGTTTTAGAGCCTATAGTTTATTGACTGAGCACACCTATTTCAATCTTCATCTATGTAAATATGCTGATTTTTCTTTGTAAATCTTATGTGTATTCCATGGAAGTTAAAAACTATAGCGTTCATTTTATCATACATTTATATTTAAGCCCATGCATACTCTTTGGCTGTGTATGTATAGAATAACACTTAGACGGCTTTTGTCAGTTATGTTTTCAAACATTTTGTGTTTTGAAATATAGTAATGTAGTGTAGAAGCTATAGAAGAAAAGCACTGTAAACATCCTCACCTATCATAATTAAATAAATTTGACTCAACACCGTGCACGAGTAACTTGATTTACGTTACAAATCTTATTTATTCCACAATATCATATACAATGCAGTAATGACACATTGAATCCAACAGTATATTCCGGAAGGAATTCGGCTATTCTAATATAGAACAACACATGATCTTAATGATTAGGCAAACTCAACTTAAATGTTCTGTATGCATAAACTCCATATTAATATGCACCTACAGCTCCTCTGGTGTTCGAACCATGCGGCTATAGTGTGCAATATTCCAGTACCTGTATGGCGTTTCCTCAAAATTTATTAATACAGCTCTCACGTTGGCTTCATTCCGAAACGATTCAGTTTGCTTGAAAAATTTCAATATGTTCTACTATACAGCATTATTACCAACAAACATGCTTTTACAATTTTATAATTTTATGAGTTTATGTATAGGTTTCGATTTGAATACCAAAGGTTTATTTTATGTGTAATACAATGAAATTACGAACATTAATGACAACATCGTCAGCAAGGAGTACCCTCACCCCACAAATGGTACTGTGAAGCTGCATTTGTACAACGTTTGCCTTGGTTATCAAGATCAATACATAATGCGTCGTTGTTACACAGCTATACAGATATAATATGTACTACTCCCTATTTCTTTACATGCTTTACTCAGCTTCTATCATATTATAATGGTTCTTTCAATGATGACAATCTGCATTGTTTCGAATAGAAATATTGGGTTTCTGATGAGTGAACATTTGATTGGAATGGCTACATGGAGCATGAAGTTCCGTATTAGGAAGATTTGGTTTGCTGAACCAAAGTTGTTGGATTGAGCCCAAGTAAATACATTATTGTGATACGGTCTGTTATGAGGAAGAAGAGATTCTCTTAAAAATTGATATATACTCGTGAAAAGAATGATAACGTCGTTGTCTTTGTTGGCAAACAATTCAAGTCTCCAGTCCGTACGGAATAGGGCTCGTCGACCATGGAGCTCTCCAGTATCTTCGGTGAGTTGAACCATTCCATAGCACGAAGCCCAAAAGCAGTCCAATCGCAAGTCCAAGGACAGCCATTGCTAAGCCCAGACCCGCCACAGCACCTGCAATATTTTTATTTGACCATAAAATTTTAAACACTGCCCTAGAAATTATAGTTTATGTTATTATAGTTTACGTTGTTCGCTATGAAAATGGCTTTCACAACGAAACAAAGTGTACAACAATTTATACTGGCTTGACCATACTGCCTTTTCAATTCTCATTCTCTAACCTCTAACTAAACAATCTAGGAGCTTGTTTCTACGATCTTTTATTATTTGTATGTAGCAATAATTCCTGCAATGGTAACTAATCTTGAGTTTAGATTTGTCTTAAGCAATACATTTAAGGTACATATAATTAGTTATACATATAGTTAAAATTATGTACGTTCATTGTATATGTTAAAGCTAAACTTGAATCTCAATAACAAACCACGTATCCAATTAATAAGATTGCAAGATATGGGAAAAAGAATTCTACCTGAAGTGTAGGACGCTTTGATGATAGACAGGGACTGAGTATTACCGCTCCTGGTGTAAATTGGATGCAAAGCCCGTGGAATAGATATCAAGGATCCCCGTTGAATACCAACCAGCTGTGACAATAAATTAGCTTTAATAAACTCCTCTTTCCATGTGAATATATCCTTTATAAGCTTACTGACAGCAAAGCTTAATCGAACGCCTAAAACAAATACTAAGATTTATAATACCGGTTGTCAACGCCGCATCTCATAAATGGATTCCCCGGGATTTCTGTCGAAAAAAGTTACTTTGAAACTTATTAGCAAGCATAGCATGAAGGCATACTTACCATGTGTTCGTTCGGAGCTAGGTCGACTCTGAGCGTGACATCGTGTCGGGAGATGACATCCCGAAGAATTCTGTAAGCATCCGCTAAGGGGAAAACAATGGTGGAGTGGGACGTATTGTTGTTCCTAGACAGCTCTTGGAAGTTAACTATTTGTCGAAGGGAGAACCAGAAAGCAGTGGAGTCTCCATGAAATTCCGTCAGCTGTGTTTCAAAAAGATTAAGTAAAAGAAAATTAGTTGTGTATAGGAAGCGCAGGATAAAAATCCAGTGATCTCCAGTGTGTAATGATGCCACTTGTATTCCATGTTTACACTCAACTTCCAATGATTATTACACGCTCCAGGACACTCTTACCGACAGAAACAACTGTAAGTCTTTATTATTAATAAGATTAGGTACTTAACCGACCTAATGCCACAGCAGGTCCTGAAAGTTCTAATCTTCGGAAGATCGATGTTCCAATATGGACATACAAAGAAGAAAAGCTGAATGCAAGAAGCAATATTAGGTATTTTATTACCGCTAAATCCGTAACTCTCAAGAGAGAGATTCCAGCCAACCCAGCGACAGCTCGGCGTATCGATTCCAAAACAGTGAATTCTCTTCCAGCCTTTAATTTCGTATACGGAGCTGCAAAACATATGTGAAATTTGAACTTAAAATCAAAACATATTCATCATTAGCATGTGGTAACCACGAAACAGATAATGTCCCCCTTAGACGTTCCTCCATTTTAAGTGCAAAGTAGGTATAATATTATAGAAATATATAAAGTTTAGTAGTCTGAACTTTGGTTTGAACATTCGATGTACGCAATTACTGCAACTAATGTAAGATATGCTATCCTAGCTTGAAATGAAATGTTTGTCTCTGATCTCGGAGCATCTGAGCGGGTTGTCGATACACTTCAACTCCGACCGTTGGGATGTTCCGCCGTCTTCATTCCGACTCCACTACTTCTAATTACTAAAGTACCTTTAAAAGCATGCCGTCATACGAAATGCTTTTGCATTATTAAAGAAAGGGGACTCGTGTTGCAACACGCCTTCTCGTCAATTCATGAAGTTAGGAGCAGCAGCTTATTATGAAGTAATGAAACTTTAATTTCAATGTAAACTTCCTACAAGGGACTAATCTTTCTCTTTACAGCAGTAGTTCCTCTGTAGAATTGAGAGCGGAAGTGAAAATTGAGAATTTCCTAACAACAAAGAATGCTAAAGTTATAAGCTGACGAAGTGTACACAAAATTGACGAATAAATCATGAAAGAAATGCTTTACAATGAGTTTTTGATTAGTGTCATTCCGGTACACAAATTAATCTTCACGTCATCGTCAGATTAGCAGGAACTCAACAGGTTCAATTTGAATTCCCGTATGTGCATTGTTCCTCAACTTCATCAAGTCCCAGGGAAATTAAAAGTAAACTTAGGTTCCACTCTTGATTCCAAATCGTCAAATATTTACTAGACTGAGTTTCAAAAGTTAAAAGTTGGATTAAATTGAAAATGTAGCCTACCTTTTCAACTTTTTGACACTAACCTGAAGCCATACAAATGACTAAATTTAATAACAAAGTTTAAACTGAATAATATGTTCCAAAGGAGAGAAGTCAACTCCAGAGAGTTTTGTGCATCCAGAATGAATATTTTAGCTGCATGCTTTAGCAAAGGGGAATGAAAAAGTCAAGACTTACCGTCCAGAACGATGCGGAGTAGTAATGGTGTGCTATCAAGACATTCACTGACATCCGGATGACCCTGGGTTTTTGCAAAGGGGTGAAAGGTCTCAGAACTGTCCTCATATATGTTTGAAATAGCAATAATATCCGGTTTTGAATCTCGAGAAAATGTCGCCACAGAGATCGGTAGACTGGAATCATTAGCAAAGCCAAATTCTGACACGAATTCACTGAGACTCTCATGAAGCCAGATGTCACATTGGAGGTTTCTTATCGATCGCTGTGATAAAAACCCATCAAAACATTTCAATTACTACAAAATATCTCTGATCTGCCCACACTCATCATTCGTCTCACTTCCCTTTTATAATTTATAGCAGGTCAAGCTTCCAACACTAAACACAACTACTCATCCCGATGTTATCCATCGATATGTACACTCAGCATGTAATGTATGACCCCAATCTCAAGACAAGACTTGGACACCATGTCAAGTCAGCCTTCTATTTTATTATAGAAGCATCCCATATATATAAAGAAGCGAAACTTGGACGGGGAGAGGCGAGTGGTTGAGAAAAATTTACCCATACATTATATATAGACAGGTTTACGTTTTACAAAATACATAAACGCACACACATTGCTGAGTCCTTAGAAAAAGAATTTAAGCTCTTTCCTCTCAAGTGGAATAAGGCGGAAATGGCACTTTTCACAGAGATGAACAAGAGAAGAAGATTCCATCAGAGAGGCATATTTATGTGGAAAGAGGGGCAATGAAAACCTAATGCTTTCCTTCTTTATAAGAACCTTTATAAAAAGAAGACAAGCAATATATGTAGGTATTTTATATAAATATAAAAATGCCTGTTTTCCCTTTTAAAAGTTTCCAGCAGATGTTGGTGGAATCAGCGAAGTATCTATAATAATAAGTTCAAAAAGTAGGCGTCTATAACTGACAACCCAAACTCAATTTCATGTCCACGTTGAATTTGTTGAACGTGTCACTTCAAAGTTGAAGAAAATGGTTTCTCTCCAATTCCCCAGATTGTACCAGTCCTAATCTCCAGATAAATAAGTCCTTTTCCACTAAATTAACTTTGCTTAATTATTCCCATAATACTTCCACAACTTCCATCTCTGGTCTAAATGTATTGGCGCAATTTAGACGAATTTCAATGATTTATTGCAGTCAGTCTACGGCGAAGTACATTGATAACTAATGTAGTGTAATGGAACTATGGGACAAAGTAACGCAATTATTTTCATCTGACACAACAAAATCATATTTTTAGTCCAGCCCAGCTATTGCTACTTACTAACTACGTATATGTTATATGCTTAAGCATAGCTACATACTTTAACTTTGCAGAAGACATTGTTTGCAGTCAGAGCAGGAAATTGTGGAAGAAAGTGAAAGGTTTCATGGCACAGAAACCTGACACTATACTGCCACGATAAGGCTAAAGAAAATGATGGCAAGAAAAGAGTAGAAACACAGAGAGTAGCTCCCTGTTTTCCAAAAGTCATCTTTTCCAGCAAAATTTGACGATTAGAACTGTTTGTACAGGAAGCCTGCTGGCAGAAAGTGGTCTGAAAATGTCCATCCACTTCAAAACCAACCAAGTATATTATCATGCGGAGCGTTGCAGAAGACCGAATATCGTACTTTTGAAATGACATGCTTGCTGAATTTTAAACCGGTAAAGAAGCTGTAAAGATTGTATTTACAGGATGAAAACCCTTTATCCGCAATGCTCCCACACAATGAATTCGTTATTTAGCTTGTTGGATTTCATTGTCTGAACTTCCTCCGTTTGTGTCGAGTATAAACAGGCTCTGAATGCATGCGTGTGCAGAACGGGAAGTATGAATCTGTTTGTATCGCAAGACCGTGAAGCTTGCAGGTCTGAATGTTGAACACTAGCAACAACAACAAGAAAAAGGCTGTATCTTTTATAAGTTAGACCTCGGGAACATTTTTATGCTATTATTTTGCTACCAAGGGCCTCATGAAGACTACATAATAACCGCCATATGGGTTGTGGTACAATTGCAAGACACATATAGTTGAATCACCATGGTAAGTTGGTTTCTCCATGTAAGAGTTATTTGTGAGTCTTTGGAAATTTGTGAGTCTGCTAAATTACACACTAATAATAACATAATGGCGGTACGTAATGGTCAGTTAAAATTACAAATGGGCCTTGCTTCGTATTTAGTTTACCGATTCCGTCCATATGATGAGACTATGAAACAACCCCAAATGGTCTTAATGCGTGGCACCCGGGGTAGCAGTGCAAATACCTCGACGATAGATCATTCAATTGCAAATTCTCTCTAGCCATTCCTCAAACCCACACTGTTAAGCTCTCCTTCATTATTACGGAATTAAAGTACGTATCGTATAAGAAAATCTAAGAAAAAATGTACAAGAAATGCGAAGCCCCGGTATTGCATCATCCCCAAAAGTACAAGGACCACGGTCAAAGTAAAGCCCTGAGAAAAATGAGTTGCTCTTCCGCTCGAAATATTTGCAGCAAAAGCTTGCCACTCAAGTCTCAGGAAGCAAGTCAAGTGAAAAATTCAATTTTACAAATGTGAGTCAAACGGATGCAAGCAAGACAGGTGTTCATAAAAAGAAAATACACACAGAAAGGTACGCTACAGAAGGTTGCTTTTCTCGGGAAAACTTGTTACGGAAACAAGGTGCGAAAAGAATAAAACGCGCCTGGTTTACTTTTCCTCCCTTCGAGAGAACTTCATATCTCATCATATATATTTAATCTTATTATTATTACTACTTCCCAGGCGCCAGGCGCTTTTCCGCCCCGGCGAAAAGGTGTGTTATAGTATGAAATTTACTCAGCCGTATGATGATGAGGAAAATTCCCGAGGAAAAAAACTTGCATGCCCGTCTTCACGTACAATTTCAGGAGACGACAGGCGTGGAAGGAATAAACAAGTGCCAGGACCAGACAACAACAAGGAATATGAAGGTAGGAACAGTTTTGCCTTTGAAAATGGATCAAAGTCCTAATGACTTGACATGCCATGTCAACAGACTCGGAACTATGTTCATTTTCCACCGCAATGCAACAGCTGCTACTCGGTTCGGTCGGAAGGCTACATTTCTACTATAGTTAAGCCTCCCTGTACGGGCCTGACAACCTTTCTGAATTTTTCAACAGAAATCCCTAGAATATTCAGTGCGAATTTTAAGAACAACGGCTCGGCAAAAGCTTCAATGTTACTACTTATATGTAAATAAATAAACTTCATATATGGGGACTTCATTCGAATGAATGTACAGGAATGGAAGTGAAGGCGAATTTACATGACGAAAATATTAACTGAGCGGATGCAAATGAAGTTAGACTCAACTGACTCTATTCACATACACGTGAATGTATACTTAATAGCACACGCTAAAAAAGGTGATTCTGTAAGTAATAGTGAGCTCCGTCACTATTAGACCACATGGAGTAATAAACAATTCTGGCAAATTTTCTAGTAGCTCCCCATTCTCAACCTTGGGGCGTGGAACTATAGCAGAGCTGCCCACATACCCCGAAAATTTCTCTTTAGCAACGCGGCCATAGTAAGTGTCACACAATGTGGAGACACAATGCCACTATAGAGCTTTTGAAAGTTGTAGAATTATTACATATATACTTATAACTGAGTCTTCTTATTCCTAGGATGTCGTTTATAGTCGGAGGAACTCATTTTTAGGAGATGGTCTAATTAATCCCGTATCTTGATGCATAATTACGTACAACGGGGCTGTACTTTACTTCCTCCCCGAACTACATCGCCACTCGTTAAGTCCCATTTCTCCAGTAGTTTATTTGCCTAGCCTTTAGTCCCCCGCTGAGTTGAACAATAAGGTGCCAACTGTTTATTATATCCGTAAGGATCCGTGATAGGATGAGACTACCATTAATAATGAACATGACATATTTGCTGAGGCTAATTGTAAGAAAAGTTTTCTTCTCTATAAATGACTCAGGTTTTCAAGTCTGGTCACAGATGCCTAGCCAAGTTCAACCAAATGTGCTCATATCCAGCTCGGAATGAGCTCCGACTAAAACAGTGGAACAAGTATCTACAGATACTTATATACTAGCAGCTTTACTCAACAAGAAAATGAAATCGCAAAACTTTGTCTTATTAACTACGTCAAACCTCGGCCACGAGAGGAGAATAACTTTTGTGTGGTTTTCTTAACGTCTCCCCCATTCCAAAAACTGTCTTTTTCGAATAGGGAAGGACTTCTTGCGTTCTTACTCAAAATGCTGCATAAATACTCCCATCCCAACTATAGATACTAGTAGATACGCCCAGTATAATATCTTCATTATGGCTAAAGTCCATTTGAGCTAGCAAGCGCGACAGTCCGCGTAAAGGCAAACGCATATGTGTGTGTATTAAAGGGTTCTTTTGATGTTGAAATGTGACGGAGAAGGTAAAATTTAAGTTCCGCGGAAGCTTAAATGGTGCTTTTATAGTATAGTAGATATAATGTTGAAACCTGCGGAATATAAGCATTAAAAAGACTTCTTCAATATCTTACCTTGCCCCAGTAGTTGACAAAGGAAGGATCAAAGTTAAGCAGGAGTTTGGCATGTTCCAACATGAATCTCCTCAGGTTATTCGTTGTCAGCTCAAATTCATTGTTAATCGGTTCGACGACACAGTCAGGCGTGCCCTTTGCATTCGAGATACGGAATTCCAAACCTGTGAGAAGAAGACAAAAAATTTACTTTGTACAAAGCTTCGTTCAGTTCATTTTCACTTTTTAGATAAAGATACGGCACATTAGACGGTCCCACACAATGAGGAATGTCACTGGGAGGGAGTATTGATGAGTCAGAGTGACTTAAACTCACTCGTCTACCTCCACAGCGACAGCCACACTCTTGCTTCAAAACTGAAAACCAGTCAATTCAGAGATGTGAAACTACAGGGATGAGGGACCACAAAGAGGTCAATGAGGCTGGCAAAATAACACAGGATTCTAAAGAAAGTATTTTCCTTTCTAAGAAACATGGTGTATGTACGGTGTGGTGAAAGCGTTAAAAACATTTTACAAAGCTCTTTCCTCCCCTCCTCTTATGCCATTTTATTATAGTCTTCAAGCTTAAAAACACTTGAGAGGAGGAAATCCTGGACGAGGAGAAAATCAAAGTGCCCCACAATTTCTATGTTTACTCTTCAATACGCTGTTCGTAGTATATTGACGAAACTTCTATAAGCTTGATATATTATATGCTATTATGTATTATATGTTACACTATAGTATTTCATACTTCGTAAATAAGTGCAGGACGCTAAAAACACACTTCACTTCTCAAACACTAAGGAGGACAAGGAGCGTATGTTTTTGCACGTCCTTCACATCAGAAGCTAAATATGTATTTATAAACAGATACGGATGTAATGCAAGTTACTATTGGAACTCCCTATATACGTCGCACCTATACTACTAAGTACATACTAACAGCAGATAAAGTTTGTATTAAAAGAAACAAGAATATTTTCTAGGCTGTTCATAATAATCTTTTTGAATGCAGGTTCACCAGACTGGAGCACGTACGGGCTTTCATCCCATATAAAAACTTTGTGACAAGCTTTTATTGTGTGTAGTTAGAGCCTTAAAGGCTCTTAAAAAGCTTTGATTGATTAAACAACGCAAGAGAAATTCCCTTAGAAAATAGCTTTGCTCATGTGAAAAAATTGCCTGTAAATCTCTTCCTCTCTTTGCAACTCCTCACTTGAAACTTACCAGTAAATAGAAATATTTCCTTATTCCCTCACTTTTCCTCACAATGTGGGGGTCACAAAAATAAAAGAACGTTAAGACGTTTCCCACTTTCTCTTTCCAAACAATTTTCCCTAAGAGAATGTCATCGATCCCATCGAATCCAGCATAGTTACTTAATATTTACTTTTAAAAATCCTGTGACCATGTTCAATCTCCTTCATAATGGTCTTCAACTCCCAGTAAATAGAACTTTGCATTGACAGAATTGAAGCTCTATTTGAAGTTCCAATGGGATGCAAACCAGTGAGTTTAACATTCTATGTTTACTTTTCTATTCAAATTGAACGACATTCCAGCTAGTTTTGCAGTGCAAATTTTACACTTCAAAACCAATGAATTAATCAATAGTGTTTAATGGATTCCAGGGTGTAACATTTTATGTATTGGGTAATGTTATCTTACATATTGGATAATTCTATCTGGACTATAGGTCATTGAAAGGCAAACGACGTCGTTGAATAAATTCAAAAGCCATCGTTCCTGTGCAAAAAGTACTTTTGCACCATCAACTGTACTAGTATAGTACTTTCAACTATACTGACAAAGCGTTCTCGCAAAAATTGGCGCAATGCACTTCCAAGGAATGATGTAGACTACATCAGACATGTTGTATTTAATCTTGCTGCATGTACCTTTTAAACCACAGTCTGGAAAACCAAAATATTCTTACTAATCGTTCGGCCTTTATGTATTGGATGTGAGCATAATAGGAGCCGTATCTGCGTAGCAAATGAGTACTTAAAAGGGACTCGCATTCATTGCCGATAGCTCGATTTAGTTACGAAGACACAATTTGTGCAGAAATAAAGAACTGTAAAGCTATAGCTTTTCTGTGTCTCCACATAGAAATAAATTTAATGAAATATCCTTTGAGTTAGGAAGTACCGTCTTTGAATTGACTTTCTGTGTTATCTTTCAACATACCATGTACATGGTAGTTGGGTTTTAATGTAGTAGATACAAACAAAGGTTTTCATCTGTAAATACAAAATTCAAACGAATTGGTAGGGCGAGAGGGTTGTTCGCAAATTTAATCTTCTTCTACTTGCCTTTGATGATGAAATATGGTAAAATATTACTTAAGTTACGAGATTTATAAAAATGAGCTTACCTGATCTGAAATCCCGCACGATTTTGGAATAGAAGCATTCGTACCGTTTCCCATTTACATTTGGCAGATCAACCTTGTGGACGACAATTTTTTCAGCTCGATCAACATGTAAATTCCAAATCTGCCGCTTTTGTTCCTGTACGGATACAATTAAACGACCAACAGAGACTTTTAGAATTTCATGAATATTAACAGGGTGCAGTATCATTTTCCCTCGTTTTTTATAAAGTATTTCCTTATTCTCTCTCCCTTCTCATGTAAGAAACAAAATGAATGTGCGAGCATAGCTGGGATCCCTTGATGCAATGCAGAGAATTCCCTCCTTCCTCCAAAAATCTCTTTTTTAGTTTTTTAGGTCGATGCGAGTGATTGAATGTACAAAGAGGACAAGAAACTCCACAAAAGGATGGAGTTGGAGTTGTATTTAGAGAGGAAGGGAATACGTTTAAAAAAGGAGTTGCGTTCATAAGAAAGGAACAACTTTGGTTTAAGAAAGGAGCCAAGATTTAAGAAAGGGAAAACTTTAGGTTGAACAAATGAGCCAAGGTTTAAGGAAGAAGAAAGCGGAGAACAAGAAAAGAGCAGCCATTTTTCACAAGATTCTTCTCTGTTTTTGTTTTTCATCCTGCCATTTTTTAGCCAACTATAGTCTGCTACTTTACATTTATTCCATAGCTTCTTCCCAAAAAAACTTCCAATTGCATTCTCTGTACATTCTTCTCCTGTCAACTTCCGTTGTCCCGCTGAGCTTTCTTCGTATATAATTCGCCTAAAACAAACTCCTTTCAACAAGTCTACGCGCATACAAATCTCACTCCACCAAACACATGAGTGAAGTTGCAAATAACTAGCAACACCAGAGCAACTGAGTATTTCTTCCACATACCTTTGATGCATTTCCATGAATGCAGACTTTATTAAGGAAACTAATTAAACATTTTGAATGCAAACACTCGTATTTTTATTCATAGTATGCAGATACTCAGGGTGATAATAGTTGAAGCTTTACTCCAACGTCCTGTCATAAAGAATCCTTAGAAGAATTTTATGCTCACCATGAAAATTTAATCTACAAGGAGATGAAATGGACTATACAAGTAGCATGGTTCAAAATAATTTGCGGAAGAACTTTTGCAATGCATATTAACTAGACTCAAAATCTAAAGTTAAATTTGGTTTTGGGTGTATGTAGTTAATCCTGCTTGGGAATTTACTTGATTTTATTTCGGAATTGCGAATTTTAATTGGAGCCAATTCATTTTCTATCCTGATATATAAAAAACAGGCATAGATATCAAAGTAGCTTGGTCCTTGTAATATCAATGAATTGATCCTCTGTCCGTCTTACTTGAACAGCCCTGATGATAAGATCTCGTATCACTCTATATGCATAGCTAAGCACAATGTTGTTCTGTAGAGACTTGGTAAGCAACTGCAATATTAAATATTAAAGTGGATTTTCCCATTCCTGCACATGATATCCTGCTAAAGGGCCAGAGGCAGATGAGAGGATTTAATTTCCGCAAGGAATGAAGCATTTGTGGGAATAAATTGAGCAAATTTTTAATAAACGATATTGTAGCTGACAGCTTAGGGAGATAATCATAGCTAATGAGGCTGGAGAATACATACGAAATCATCAAATGCTAATGTACCATTGTATATATGGGAGTAAGCTATATGTACTGATGGCATGCAGGACAAATTGATCCATATACAAGCTCATATTATCAAGCCCCTTCCTCCCATTGCTAATGTATAGTCCATCCCTACAAATACTTATATACTTATGTGTATCTCTGTAAGTATCTCCATAAGTATCTCTCTGAGAATCCTTATGTGTAACCTTCCAAAACCCACAAGCTCTTGTCTACTTTACAGTGCCATCATTATGTAACCATAGCAATGAAAGCGGCGGGTGTTCGTGCACCTTTCTATTCCAGATTGTGCCTAAAAGGAGAGAGCTTTCGAGCAGCCTTAAGGTTGTGGATTGTGAAACCTCAGAGATGAATACGCAGTTATTTGCAGAGACAATAAATCATTTTGAATGATGTAGGAAGATAAGCGAGGATGATAAACGCTGGAGTAAAAGAGAATGATTGCAGCGTAAAATTCCCGACTATTAAAATCATCTCGATGAATAATTCTAATGTACTCCCTGGAGAGTACGGAGAGACAATAAAAGGTCTGGTGTTGCCGAAAAAAGATTGTTCTCTGGGTAATTCCAGCCATATCAGTCCCTTGATTTCCCACTCTATAATGCATGGAGCGACAAAATGTATGCCAGGCACAAGATTAGGTATAAAATTGTGATGGAATAAAAGAAGGCTTTAAAACCTCCGAGGACAGCGAAATTTGCAGGAAAGGTATGCGGGACGTAACCTGTATTAAGGAACTTTGCGCAAAGACACTGTATATCCCTCCTAAATGCATGACAGTGTGAGTTCCTCACATATATTGTATTGTAATATACGTGAATTACGTATTCTCATCCCTGTACAGATACAGTGAAGGAATGAGGAGCTCTGCAGTTGCATAATAAATAGAGAGTAAGAAACAAGCTCACCTTTAAAAAAACTGTCTCCACGGCGACAGTGAAAATGTCAGGGATGATTGGAGCCTTGGGAGGGAAGCTATCCACGGGATAAATATCCGGGCAGATGATTCCAGGCTGTTTATTGACAACCGGGATGCCTTTCCGTTCATTACCATTACTATTTTGATTATAGTCATTGCTTGGACGATTGTTCTGGCTCATAAATTGTGATGAACTGTCATCTTCCGTATTCCCTCTCCGTCGATGGAAATGATTTTTGTGACTATTGTTCTCATTGCCATTGTCAAGACCTGGATCTCCATTCTCCGTCTCGAGAGCATCTTGATGACTACTGTCTTCCCCAGTCTGTTGACATTGCTCCGTAGGATCCACTTGAAATGTTAGTAGTGCACACAGAATAAATATTACCACCGGGATGGAGAAGGATTGATTGATTCGTGAGAACACTGAGAATGTTCCTTTCCCCATAACTTTCATTATTACTGCTGTCATTCCTTCTCAATTACACGTATACAAATATTTACTCTCTCCCTTCCTTTACATTTCCCAATCTATCTCTCACAGTTTATCCTTCCCTCTGACTTTCCACTCGCTTCAGCTTAATCATGTAAAAGTCTCCCAGCCCTTTCTTACTTCATTCACCAGCAACTTGTCAAAGTCAGGCCAATTCCCGGTGAAGGAGTCACAACAACAGCTGATTTTACTTTTTGGCACAGTGTTCGCCAAAGCTGATACTCAAGACTGGTGTCCCGGTGGGAGAACACTAAAATCCTTTCAGGTAGTACCGATTCCACAATAACCAGAGCGTTGATTATTGCAAATTACGTCACTTGTCCAACAACAATGTTTATTGACCCGACTGTTTCCAATAATTACAAGTTTTCTCGATTCTCACTCTCAAAGTAACTTCCATTCCCTCGCAGATCCTATGCACATGTGATGCATGTCTTGAATGAGCCAAAGTGTGTACTACGGTTCAATGTGCAGAACGGGTTTCACGTGCTTTTCGCAAAATTCCCTGCGTTTGAAGTACACACAACAACACGCTTATATATCTCAAATGTGGGATAAACGCAAAGACGGTTCAACTGGTTATTAAACTAACGCCAGGAGTGGCAATTAAAGCCTGTGAAATGTAGCGATGAGTATTGTTGCCGGAAGAGAGATCCTCCAGAGTATTCTGTGGTTGGAGGAAAAGAAGACGAAAGCTATAGAAATCTTGATCTAGTCTCTTGTTAATATTAATTTAATCTAGGACATAATGAAAAGTGTTGGGTTTTAAAGAACTCGTCGTGGAGAAAGAGAAGGAATGATTAGAGTGAGCTGAGTTACGGGCAATGTAAATCCTCTCGTGTCTAGTGTTATTGTGCTTCCTTGGACGTGAGTGTTTCTGTTGGTATTGGAACAGGTTTGGAATTTTAAAGGAGACCCGTGTTTTCCTCTGCTTCGTGTTTTCTCCGAGACTGGGGAGTGCGCATTACCAGCCTCACTCAGTTTTATTGATGGACGGAAGGGATGCTGCTGCTATAAAGTCTACGCGCGATTCCATATCTATAGTGTACAACGTATGCATGTGCTATACCCACAATCGCAAATGTGGAAAAGCCTTGGCAAATGCACGGAACGCGAGAGTACGGACTAGTGTAGAGCGTCTCTACATATAGTCAGCGAACCCCAAGGAAAGCACATGGAGTTACTCGCACTACTGGATATATAAACTCTACATGGGCTGGTTGAGCCAGGAAAGCTCCTATTGAGAAGGGTTGAAGTTGAAATTCTTTCTCTCGGATCGATTCACGATTCCCCAGCAACAACACGAGCACCAGATGTGACTTTCACTCTTCTTATACTACTCTCCCAACGTGAACATCTCCTGAACGACTGTTATACTAGCGAACGCCCTCATCGCCCCTTAACTTCTCATAGGAAATCCTCACGTGTGTCCATGCAGTTGTAAAGGAGTAATGAAAGGAAAAAGGCGAGAGATAGCGAGGGAGAGAGACGGCACTTCAATCTGATTTGATCCATGTAAAAGCATCGGCTGTTAAGGTAAATGTGCAAAGAAAAAGTTCTATGGGCTCACCTAATATATAAGATTCATATAACTGTTTTGCCTGGGAATTTTGTTAATGCATTTAGATATGATATATTGAAACGTGTGTATTTACATTTAATACAAAATATATTTCCCTTACATGTTACATCACTCATCTGAATTATTTTTTCCTTTCTATTGCCAACTTACAGTACATGGTTTGGAATGCGTATGGGTTGTATGCGCTTTTAACGTTGGGTTTCAAGTTCTTTTAGCATTGGATGTCATATTCTTTTAACATTGGATTCCATATCGTCGGTTAAACATGCAAAGGTGCTAAAATTTTCGTAACGTTATGGATCAAAAATTATTTTAGCACCTTTGCAAGTTTAACCGACGATATATTTTTAATGTTGGACATATTCTTTTAACGTTAGTTTTCATATATTTCCAAAACTGTATAGATAATAATATATTTTTAATATGGTAATGCATACGCTCCACCATAGAAATGCTCATGGCAAATACTGCCAACATGAGCAGCCTCGTTCATTTTTCCAACTCACAATTGGCACAGGACCCAGTAGTTCAACAATCTATTACTTCTCTGGCTGGATAAAAAAGAGCCAGCTGATATCACTGTTCAATATTACATCTCAATTCCATGAATTCATTGAATCTGCATTAAGTTCACTCTTTTGAAAAATCAACGGGAGACTCAAGTCTCCAGAAATAAATTCTTTTTGTACTCGACAGCATTGTCCTCACCCAATTTATGACAACCCCCAGGAGTCAATGTATCTCCGCCATTGAGCAGCCTCCTGTAATTAATTAATTAAAAATATATCCATTTTCGACGGAACTTTGGCAATTTATGGGTGATTGATGCTTAAGATAGATGAATTGCCACAAAGTAATCCATGCCCCTAACAAAGGGACCTAAATTTCCTGATGGTCCTCCAAAACTCCAGCCTCTATTAACTTGACCAAGCGCCAAGAGAGATAAAACTAATATTTAGTTGAAAAAACATTGTGGGGGAGAGGTGGCTGGGATGTTAGTTTGTAGACCGGTTTCTCCTCCTTGGACCTATCTTGATGGTTTAATTTCAGAGAAGGAACATTCTTCAGTTCAGTGGTATCACACTTCCGGAATAAATTGTTCCTTCCAAAAACCACAATACATATAATATACATATAGGTTGCAGTGTTGTATATTAAGTTCGATCATCGCAATACTTTATGGACTATGCATATATGTATTTCATTCCAATTATTATTATATATGTATTTCATGTGATTTAAGTATATACATATGTGATGCGTCTATACACAATGTATGTGATGAGGACCTTCACTTCCGTGCCATTCCATCCAAAATCCACTCTGTAGTCATAGCTCCTATAACTGAAACTTAATACCTTACTTTACAAGGATAATTAAAAATGTCGAAGAGCTCAGCTGTAGATTTAAGCTTTCCACGCAGTTCTTTCCTCCAGAGATTCTTGGGTAAAAAGTAATCGCCAAAGTGTCGTACGTGTTTCCGTAAGCATTACTCACGTTCCGAATTTCTTCCGTTGCAGTGAAGACGCTCATTGCCTATATACGACTATAATCGGTAATTCTCAGACTTGTATACAGTATACTTGTAACTTGTATAAGTTCATCGCAATGAAGAAGTATGAGTGGTGTACATCTTAATGTTAGAACCTCCAGAAATGAGCTTGGTCCTTAGCGGTTTGAATTTAGGAATGGAGCTGAAGTTTGTAGGCTTTTATAAAGCATTGAAAATGTAGTTCCTAGACTGGTTGGTTGAAGGGAATTCAAAAGGGAATTTTAAAACTTAGGCTGTTACTATCCCTAACTTGTACGCATTAAGTTGTAAGTGGAGGAAGTGGGATTTCATTGGGATTATGAGTTAGTGGGAGTCATAAATATCAGATAGATACACAAGGTCGATATTGCGACAGTTGTGGTCGTTGCGTGAGTGCCTTGTTATAAGTATGATGTTGCTTTTGGCCAGACTAATTACTATTGGTAAGTTTGCGCCTTTCCCTGTGAACTTGTGAGGAAATGTGGGGATAGCGTCAACTGAAATAAATTATTCAATCATTAAATTATATAAGACGAAGAAGGAATCAAAGGAAATGGAGCCTGATCATTGCTCCTCTTCTTGGCAGAGAGAGTTGGTATATGAGTTATGTATAGTCAACATACTATATAGCAAATATGGTCAGGTCTTCGAACATTACTTGAAGTTTGCGATATCAAAAGAGCCCCAGAAGTTATATATGGTGATTGTGTATTTTCCTTAATATAACAAGACTGTGGAGCATGTGAAAGTGTAATCAATGGCATGACTGAGGGAGTAAAACTAAGTAAAAGGTCGAAAGCTGTCAGGAACATACATTTCATGTTAAGTAGAGCTCTCTGCCCTCGGCAAATGCAAGTTATTGATGCTAATCCGACTTTATACACGACGGAACACCCAGGGTGGGGACAAAAAACCAAGAGAGTTTTCTGTGTGCAGGAGCAATCGTCCATCGTAAATCTAAGTAGGAATCTAACCCCACATCTAAAATTTATGCACTTTTCCCCATTAGGAAACTTGTGTGAAAATAATGTCTGAGGATCTGTTGTTGCTCCCCCGTATATATCAAAAGCAACAAGGCTTGTGTATACAGGGAAATTAAAGCATTGCAGTCACGCGTCTCCCGGATACCGGCTTACTAACCGCAGATACCGCCGGTCCTTCCCAAACTATTGACCATTCATGAACTTGTATATAGACACAATAATGCGATGCTTATGGATTTGTGAAATTTTCAAATCACGACCGTGTTTTATGCCCCTACTTCGAAATTCATAAAGATTCACTGATCACATTGAATTCACACATGTCATGTCCATAGGAAATTCAAGCTGACATTGGAAGTATACTAAGTATACATCACGGAGTCGGAAAGCCGTGGTGATGTGAAGGATTTCAGCCACCATTTCTAGAAACTCCGTCATCTTTCCGGAGCTATGTTATTCATTCCTGAAAAAACGCTAAGCATTTACCAACCGTAGTCTCTGGATGACCAACGACCGCTGGCGAATTACTGTCATGTTACCATATCGTCATTCCCTTTTAAGCTATAGATGATAAGCTTTAGATGAAGGTGCTTTCCGCTCGACAACCAAAACTTGTGACGACACTCTGCCCGCCTTTCTACGACCTTCCTCTGTATGAAACGTCAAGTTCATAGCGGAAATTACATCCATGGTCAAAGAAAGCATAGGGCTACTGCCTCCAAGCAATAAATATTCTCCAAATGTACACCAATTTTTACCCGCTCGTCTCGCTTCTCTTTTTACACATTGAAGCTTCTTGCCACGAATGTGTCACCATGTCTGGTGATTCGTGTAGGATGTTGCATCACATTAATATTACATCTATCAGTACTGGAGCTGCAATTTCTGCTGCAGCTTCGTTCAATGTCATTTTATTGCCGAGTCAACGTTTGTTACGTCAGCGTTTTTAATACCCCTGATTGTGTAGCAGAACTTATGGTACAGCATTTTTGTTCCTGAGGATTTTCAATTCAGCAACCCCCCGACATGACAGCAAGATTATTTGGAGACAAGGGAATGATAGAAAGCCGTAATAAAAATTAAAGCTAGACAGATTGTCAGTATTGAGATTCTACATTTAATACACATACATATGCATAAACATATAATATTAATTACTTGGCTGGTATTACTAACTTGTAAAGTTGGTTAGTTCATATATGGGGCGATTGTAGCAAAATTGCAGAGGGCGAATACTGTCAGGTATCAGTTGCTCTAAAGCTGCCACACACAATTATGTGATGGATGGAATAAGTAAAATTTGACATGCAGTGCAACCTCGACTGTTAATATTTCATGCTAGTTCCACATACCTATAAGATTAATGTATTGCAATGCATGTTATATGAACGTTCAGAAAGTCGTCCAAAACTGGGAGCACGACACACTTGTACAGTTATTGAGTTTCACATAAGTCCGCTCCTTGAAGTTCTGAATACTTGAATCATTTGAACAGTTTGTAGATGTTGTTGTTATGCAGGTTGAAGGAAATGAGTCGTGGAGGTACTACAACTTATAACATACATGCTTGTTTGTTTACAAGTGTAATGTACTACTAGATCTGGTGACAAGACGTGATTCGGTCGTTAATATGAAGTGATGGAAAATGTGTGTGAATATAAATGATTCCTTAGTCCTCCCCCAGCTGCTCTTTATTGCTCATTGAGTCAAATGAAATGTATCCATTACTCACGGGGGTGAAAGGAGAGTAGCGTATTTATTTAATAAATTCTTCCATGCTGGCCTCACCACTTCCACGTAAATACTAATAGGCTTTCTCGAGATGTTGTCACCCGCCGTGGTTGTGTGCATTTATTATTAGTGTGTACGACATATAATATTTCCAGAGCTTCTGTAGCGCAAAAGTATCCATGTTGGTAGTGTCTATATCTAAAAGTATATATGTACAAGTTCAAAAGTTAAAAGTATATTACATGCATTTGTAAGTTCAAAAATGCATCATATCTGTAAGTTCAAAAGTGAATGGTGTAAGGCAAAGGCGCAAAAGTGTATTACATATCCCATAAGTTTGCTCACGTCCCGTGCATATGACACCATGTTGGTTATTTTTACATTGGCGAGTTCCTTCACGGACTGTTCACGATACATGCATAAATACTTACAAGTTGGTGGAACAGGGCAACAAATGAAATAAAATAAGCACTGCTTCCATGTATTACCCACAGTTGAACTCAAGTGTTTTGGAAGGAAAAGCCTCCGCTAAAGTTTTTCACCAATGACTCTTCCATATCCGTGCCAAGTCTAGCATCATAAATCCGAATATAATTTATTGTAATATATTTATTTATCCATAACTCTGCCCTTGCACCTTGCTCATATATTCAAGAACTATTTATCTTGGTCTTAAAAATATCTTTGCTACTTCCATTCCTTGTCCATTTTTCCCTTCCATTTTATATTACCTTCCTTCAGCTTCTATTATATACTCCATCCCGCTCGTATCTTACGTCGACTACTGTCGAATTTCTACCTTTCGATAAGAATCTCCGAGTTACAAAACATTTCTCTACATGAATTATTATCTCTCAATAAAAAACCACCACTTGGTTATATATGTCAGTGAAAGCCGAGCAATAGGCAGTACACTACCACTCTCATTTGTATTTCCTATGGCGGTTAAACCTTGCATTACCTTGCTTAAATGTTTTACAGCCTTTAAGGTTTACGTTTACGTGCTTTGCATGCTGGCTTATCGATAACTATAAGGAAAGCTTCCTACTTTTAGCATTAGTGGAAAGTGGAAACTATCCACTGTCCACTTGAGCTGGTCTGTTATCGATAAGCCAGCCTGCTTATGCAAGCCTTTAGGTAGGGAAACTGCATGGCACAATTTTTTAATGTGCAAGTGCATCTGCCTGAATGCAAAATGCAAATAATCATGAATGGCTTCCAATTCACCACCAGTAAGCCAAGGTATGTATTATATGAATATTGTGAGTACGATTAAACTAATAGAGAATGTTTTAAGTTTAATAGAATGAAAATCAGGTTTGACACAATCGAAAATTTGGTATTCTTCTTAGGTACCTTGACGTGGTAGGTTTTATTTTTCAGATCAATAAATGCTTATTCACTAAATAATTTACGTTACACCGTCCATGCAGCTTACAGTCTACGGGTACATTTATTGCCATTCAAATAAAACTTGGACTAATAATGGAGAGTTTGACATTCACTTACAATATATATATATACATATACAAGTAGCACTTATAATTATATATTTATATAGGTATATGTATATTCCAGGAATGTATTTAATAGGAATGCAATACAAACTTAATTTCACAGGTTTAAATTCCATCAAAATTCATTATTAAGTATATCCGCATAAACCATTCACAGAGCATCCATTCTTGACCGAAGGAAGTAAGTAACATATTGGTTCGAATCAACATCCTCATTCATTATAGCTGATTTATTATGTCCTAAAACCACAAATCAACAAGGTTGTGACTTGTGACGACACAAATATGTGTGACTATAGTATAATTGGATTACTACTTTACACTACAAATATTAATAGGTTCTATATAATATACCTATAAGTACACACTACTGACAGACAATGAATGTGAAGTCAATACATTTTTAGATGTGATAAACACAATATTACAACTACCGAGTCTACAATATAATATTGATTGATCTTACACTTACATACACATTTATATAGTAAAAAGCAATACTGAGATACGTTTTTTAAGTACTTTGGACAATTAGCCAAAATTCGATAACTGTTGCACATTGTACAGGTAGATATTTATAATAATTATTATTTAATTCAATCATTTCCATTAGGAATTAAAGTACATATGTATAATTCTAGCATTACACACCGACACCTTACACCTATGCGTGTTTTATTTTCACATCCTCAACAGGTTCAATCTCCACTGTCGTCACCATACTTTTAACTATTAATCACTTTAAATCGCAGCGAGTCAATTGATTGCAATTGGTAGACACACATCTACATATAAAATGCATATATTCATGGAGCCGCAAATGTAAAAATATAAAAATGCTGTAGGCTGAAATGGAACACAAGAAGCAAAACGCATTAGTATCTGTAAAAGGACCCTTTTCTTGAACATTGAAGTTTGTACCAAAATATTTGTACTGAAGCAAGTCCAGGATTGTGGATGGTTGTGTGCGAGGGAGAGAGAGAGCAGCAGCAATGCTACTTAACAACACCTTGACATGACTGAAGTAGGAGGAGTAACGCCTGAAAGAATATTTATTAGTATTGCCTGAATTAAAAATGCATTCCGTAAGTGATGTAATGCTGAGATGGATTTGCTGATGGATTCTTCTTGAAGTTGCCCTGAAGAAGTTCACGTTTATACAAAGGGGAAGGAAGAAGTATGGGGGAGTGTGCAACACTAGACATATGTCTCTACAGTGCAAATCTCTAGTCAGAGTGTAGTAAACGTCTCCAGTCTATTGCTGTTGAACTCTAAATCAGCATTAGAAATGTTTGCACTGGACTGTTTCAAATGAGGATTATTCTTGCCCATGGCGTAGCATTTGAGACGCTCCATTTGACCCGCAAGTTTTTGCAACTCTTCCTGCAATCAACACGAAAATCACATTTTCTCTTCAGTGACCATCGAAAAAACCGACTTTTCCACCACCACAACTTCTGTATACGTCCAAAAGCAAACAGACGGGGGTTTTATTACACAGTAACTTAGTCCCGCACATTTTACGCCACTACTATCATCTGTATTGCCAAGCCAGTAGATACATTAACCGCACCGGAGTAGTACTCCATCCTGACCAGAATCTATAGTTCACACAACTCAGAAGGCTATACATAATCAGTGGCGTAACAAACAAAGTTCAAGCTTGACCCGTAAATTTAACACTGAAAGTATTTTTCAACCACAACAACAAGCTTGAAAAATATGGAGGAACCATCCTCTGTAAAATATTGTACTGCTCCCAGAACTTCCTGCTACAGAGCACTGCAATATTTCCCCATCCCATAGCATTAAAAGTTGTAATCTAAAAAGTCCTTATCACTACACATCCTATACTTTCTTCCGCTACTATTGGATTATTACAAGTGCAGTCTCGGCTCCACGCTCAATGTTGTACACAATATAGATACATGCAATTAGTTTAACCCTTTATTTAGTGCCACTGCCACAACATAACCTCCATAAGCGCTACCTTCAGGCTCAAATAATTAATTAAATCAGATATTTCTCCATGTGCTTCCATTTTCACCAACATTATTATTAGTTTACATCATGATTATATCTAATTTCACTCCTAAAATTTACTCTCATTCTACTACTTCCCGCCTCCCCCACTCCCCGGAAGACCAATGTCACAATTTACATTACGAATGTGTGCTATAATTTACGTAAGTAATTACCCTGCTCGATTAAGCTACATACCCCAAAGGTCTCGCTTGAAATTACAATAGATGTGGAAGCCTTTCTCTGCTTCTGCTAAATCATGATGAAATTCATGCATTGCACAAAGTGGTTAAATATATTTTATACTTACTATCTGTAGAACAAGCGCCGCTAGATATTTAAAATTTCATATGCGCTTGAACTGTACCTGCAGTAAGAAACTACTCAGCAATGAAGACTGCGATATCAAAATACGTGTGTAACCCACAAATATGCAAGAAAATCTAATTAAAACTTAGTAAAGTAAGCAAAATCAGAATAATTATTAAACAAATAGGATGGATAGGATGCCACTGGCCATGAACACTTATTTACTTTGCATACTTACATTTAAATTACAGCTAGTGATTCCTCTTTCGTTTCGAAAACTAGAATGGAATTTGAATCTGTTAAAAGCTACTAAAATAATAAAACCTTGAAGAGCTTGTAGCGTAAAAATATCATAGGAAGAATTAATCATTATTAAAAATAATTTAGGCTTCCCTGAATCTGAACTTCATACTCGAAGGACTGACGAGAATGCTAATATGTAATACGATTTTGGAGTCAAGCGTAAAAATAGAAAATATACGCTGGATCCTGTAAGCTCTTACGAAATCTGTGCGGAGGTCCTTCATGAATGTTGAAATTGGACTTAATTAGAAAATGAGCTCCAACATAGCATAAAAAGGATGAAGGATAACGAAGGGGACAGAATAGAAAAACCAGCAGTTCAGACAAACAGTGGAGAATGGAATGCTCAACAGGAACTAGATATATAAAAATGATTCTTAAATGAATGTATGTGGATGTGGAACGAAGTGGAAACGCTTAATATTTTCAACCAAGGGAATAAATAATAATCAAGAAAGAATGAAATTACCTTGAGTTGCTGATTTTCCTCAGCCAGGTCAAGTGTGTCGTGGCCGAAACCATTTGCAGAGCTTGGCATTTCCTTCAACTCCTTTGGCTTTCCCCAGAGAACACAGTAGAGCTAAATACAAACAACCAAATTTTCATTTTCATTGCCTCCCTCGCTCCAAAACTTCCAAGATTTCAACTCTGTAGGGCACGATCTCATTGTTTCTTTGTTAATGAACTAATTGATTTTGAACCATCTACCCTGACTACTTCTCTTCAAGTAATTTCTATTCTTTCACAAACGCCCTTCTTGACATTAATTTTAATTTTAAAAGAACTCTTATTAGTGAACAACCTCTTGGTGGGACTTAATTTCAGGATTTGAAATTTTCTCCCGCTTGGAATTTCAGTCCTTATAGAGATAAAGATGAATCGCTTGTCTACAACTTTTGTGGTGAAAGACATTTTTTATTGATTTTCCAAGTTTTTCCTAAAAGGGTTTATCTTTGGAAAGCACGCTCGGCTCTCTTATATAAAACAAACAATGGTTCGCTTAAAAATGATTGACGACACACTTAACTTTCAAGAAAAAATCCCATCCCTATGTAGCTCTTATAAATACATACACGATTGATTTCTACACTATAACTCGTAAATTTAAAGGATAGAATCGCATTACCTTGCTTCCGAATACCAGTGCAATAGTTACTGTAGTGCTCATTTGAGTACGAATAAAAGCAAAGAGGTACTTGACGTCAGGTCCCGCTTGCGGAAGAATGATTAAACTGTTATAAATTTTATAATATTAATTATTAATATTTTAAATGTCCAAGGACATTTAATACCATCAAGCTAATTACAATCTTCTCCAACCTAAAAAGTCAATTTCAAAGCATACTTTCTTCCGAACAGAAGTTCATCAACGTTTAACCACTTGGGATAATTAATCAACTTTTGTTCCTTATAGTTCTCATAATCCTCAATAATTCGTTGAGTTTCCTACCATATTCACAAAATTTTCACTAAAAATCCTACTTTATTTACTCCATGGATTAACATTATTATTGGAAGTTCGGGGAATTGGAAAATACAAGGGTTGTACTGTACAACGTACATACTTATGTACAGATACAAAGCTAAAACAAGAGAGTAACTCTAGGAAGAATGTTAGAGGAAATTAGTGGGCTAGACGTTTCCCTAAAGCGGTAGTTAAATGGAATACATTAATTAAATACTCACTGACCAAGTAATTCTTTCCTGACCAAATAAATCTACAAAGGGAGAACTGATGTGAACAGATTCTCTGGAGTAGGATCAATCCATAAAATTTTCTCCTTGGCAATTCAAATTGGACTCGGAGGAGGAATATGAAGATGGGTCTTTGATCTCACAACTGAGAGAGAAGGAGAAGAGAGAGAGGCCATAACTAAATAACTGTCTTCAGCTTCTTCCATGACATTATACATATTCCCAATTCCACTTTATAGCGCTCAATTTTGTAGTCATGCACGAATATATGCATAATCATAAGTATGTACATGGAATAAGATCCTTCGGGGACCGTTTTACAAACAAGCAGAACTATGTAGAATCTTTAGTTCTTTAGTAGACTAACAAGGAAGCATATTTATGTGAAACGGTTGGGATTGATAAAATGGTGTGGAAATAGGTAAAGTACCATCGTGTGATAGTTTTTTACCAATCGTTCCCGTGCAAATTTGATTTGCAAAAAAATAAACAATTTGGAAGTTATTAATTTTGACCCGAAATTCAAAAATCACTTTTTTAAATGGAGTTTAATACGTGAATTTTTAGTCGCCAGACGTTTAAGATTGCCGTCGCCCCATTAGCACTTTTTGTTCTACAGTGCTTTTTACTACAAATCAGTGGACTTTCTGCCAAATATTACATTCCTAAACGTAAATTTAGGGAAAAGCGCTAGTAGGGCGTCTGTCATCTTGAAAAAATAGCCAAATTAAAAATGAATTTAATCCTTTTTAAATAGTTGATTTTATATTTCGATATAAAGTTGCGTTTAAATGCTTTAACAGGGCCTCTGTTTCACCTCTGGCGGTTCAAACTTCGCATGTTAAACTCCACTTAAAAATGATTTTTGAATTTCATACCTTCCAAATTTTTTATTTTTTCGGAAACCTTTTGCACGGGAACGATCGGTTTCACACGATGGTACTTTACCTGCTTCCATACCATTTTATTAATCCCAGCTGTTTCACATAAATATGTTTCCTTGTAAGTAGTCTAAACTTGAATGGAAGCATAAAGTACAGTAATCTCATAACTAAAGTCATAAGCGGTAATTCCACTGCTGAACTCCAAAACCCCGTTTTTTTCTGGCAAAATCTCTGGAACTATTACGATTCACATTTCGTTGATTGTATAAGTTTACGTGTAACCGTTTGGTATTGAATGGTACATACAATCAAATTCAGAGTTACAGTGCAAATGGAAGACAATTAAGCCAAGTGCTGAAATCGTAAGGAATGATTTGGAAATGTTTACAGTGACTTGACTACTCCAAGAGATCTAGAGCTCTATAGGAAAACTGGCAAATCCAGGGTAGTTACATACTCCACTAAAGATATAAAGATGCGATCGACTCGAGGAATAACAAATTTGAACCTACACTTCTTTGCTTTGGTGCAGGATAGAAAAAATACGGAGGCACTTGGCCTTTCTACGTGAATAAGTTTACTGTTCCAATGAGAAGAGAAAGAAAGACTTAAAATATTCCACTCACTGAAGAGTCGCCATAAGAATATTGATGACGGCGATATTGTAGATGGAGTACGAGATGAATTGAGCGTCGGGGTTCTCACGGATTCTGTAGCAGATCCACACACCGTAACTGAGAAAGATTACTTCTCCCGTGGCCAAAGCGTGATCCCACCTATAGATGTACAGAACATTTTGTGGGAAACGTTTGAAAATGTAATCATGACATGCCCTGGAGAGATTTAGTGTCCGACTCTATTTGAGCAACTTCAAGTCATCCCCTGCACTCTGATTCACCTAAATTATTTCTTTTAGTTGATTTTTCAAATTAAGGTACTACTCGTAGATATACATACATAAGGTTAGGGCTGTGGTTATGAATTAATTCAAACATTTATTTGCTCTTAAGAAGGCCAACAAGCCAAGCTAAACACAAACATCTAAATCTTATTCTATACTTCCGGGCATGAACACCGGTAAGTCAAGACCATAAACTTAGTTTACGGAACATGTGAGCACTGATAAGACAAGATAAAACTAACCAATTGTACACACACTGGATGAACCGCTTCTTGTCCGTCGTCTCAATAACCTCCGTGCCAGGAGGAGAGCTCAGGGTCCAAGCAAATAAATAGAGGAGCATGATGACCATTATTGGACTCATCCAATGAAGTAGGTGCTTCTCTGTCAACTTGATCTTGTGTGCCGACTTCACGCGGAATGTTAAATAAACGCTGAAAGAAAAAAAGAGCGAGCTCGAGTACACACTATATACATACATCTGTTCCTAATTCCAGCACTCCTGTCAACTTTCACGTCCGCCAGTTCTAACGACGAAAACTGATTAATTTTCAACCTGTCGCAACTATTATTACTCTGATTACTTTCTTTGTTCCTTCACACGGTAACATCAGTGTCAGCAACAAGACAACATAACCCAATTTGCACTTCTACCGAACTCTTGGAATCGAATCAATGGCAGTAGGTACGACGGAATTGTCAGTAAAGAAAAAGTTACATTGTTGTATTAGTAACAGATTGTCCTATTTCATTTTGAAATACCCCTTCTAATGTTTTGGACGAAGAAAATTATTATTTTTGACACACACGAAAAGAAATTACTACTATTCTGCAGATTACTACTGCAAACTACCAAAACGAAGTACAAAGTTTTGTAAAAACGGCTTGACTCTAACACTCGTACAAAGTTTTGTAGTCAAAATTCTCTCATCGTCCTGTTTTTTAAAGTTGTTCAACATGGTTAAAAATAAAGTTTTAAACACGAAATTTTGCGGAATTGCATTACCTATAGAACTTGTAAATACTTAAAAGTTGTTCTTGCACGAATTTTGCGTTAGCTAACTTCCAAGAAAAATATATTGAAATTGTTACTTAACGAACTTCAACCCCGGAGATATTTTGCAAAGATCATATAATTTAATAACAACTAAAATTAGTTATTATTAAAATAAAATAAAATTAGTATTAATTTTAATACTTTTATTTACTAACAATGCGCTCATTTTAACAAAGTAATTAGTTTGTAAATACACTGTTCTAAACGAATAACTTTTGAAGAAAATGACCAAAATGAAAATAACGCTGATCATGTCTTGTATTTATATATTATATAGAACAGAAGAATATAATTTATTAGGTCGATATAAATTGCCTCAGCCTTTAGAACCATATATATTATATAGCACATGTCTTTTAATATTAAGTATTAGGAATGTCGCTAAGTACAAGTAAATTAAATTCAAAACCAACAGAAGGACACGGGAAACTTTTATATGACTAGATGAAAGAGCTGCTTCGCTAGCGCATAGTATCGAAATATGGAAAAACCGTTCTAAGAAATTGATCTCACCGACAAAGCTTCATGTATAACGCTGTGTAAGTAATGCAGAAGCCCAAATGTCTAGTCCATTTCACAGCCACACAAGACTCCGTCGTAAGGGTGGGGAACAGAGCAACCATCTGGAAAAAGTAATTACACACAAAAATGTGGAAAAAACAACCGAGATAGAATTTTTATAGTTTTCCATAAGTACAGAAATACCTACAAATTTCATATTTATACCCTTGAGAACCCAGCGGTTGGAATAGGAAGGTTGAAAAACAGAATAAGAGTTGCATAAGAAAAGCATAAATGCTATGATTCTGTTTCCGACATAACAGGAATAATCAGTGAACTTCATAATTGCTACACGTGCATGCTCAAAACTGTGAAAAATGAAAACGAGAAACTGGTGTACACCAGCACAAATTAATAATACAATTTCTATACATACATACATGGAATAAGTTTAGAAACAAAGGGCAAAACTCCTATAGTTCCTAACCCTAATTGCCTATTAAAATAAATGATTTCAAAACGCGGCTGACATCGAAAGTTTCCAGTATAATGTACAAAACTAACCCTTTGGAAATTACATTACTGGAAACAGTGCCTGCATTTCACTTTAACTCTAAAAGTTCACAGGAAACGATCTGTTGATACTCTATATCAAATTATACTATAAATACAGATTTCGAGACGAATAGCATGACAGCTCCATCGAAAATCCAGCCTGAATGAAAAAGACAGCTTATAGGCCTACTCTTTGCTAAATTACCAATTCCTATACATCCGTATCTCATATACGATTTGTAAACAAGCAATTTGCAAAAACGTAATTTGTTTTCGTAGTTGAGTTACGTAAGTAAGCAAATAAACTTTTCCCCAAACTGAACTTTCGAGTATTGTTGTAGTTTGTAGATCCCCCTGAACTTGAAGGTTGCTAATCAGTTTAACCTACGAGTAACTTCAAATTTACACTTCTTTGAGATTGAAACTGAAAATAGTCATTAAGCCTCATTTTATTCCCAATTTCACTTATCAACTCGGAACTCATTAATACTCAACTAAGCTATAGGAATTTACTTGAGCCTTGTTGAAGGCTAGCTTGGTCTTTTTGCCAACCTTCAAAATGACTTCACTAACGTAAATCTCCGGTTAAAAGCTATGGCAGAGAGACTCGGACAATTTTGTTAAAATTCCGAAATATTTACAATAATCGCATATAGAAACATGACTTCTCATTACTTCCATCGGAGCTCCAAAGTTCCATTAAAAGCTAAAATTATTATTATATTTTCCTTCAATTACATGGCAATGTTGCTCATAGTCTAATTACAGGACGTAAATTACGGAACGCTGGCAATCAGTATTAACAACAACGCCTACGAAATTAAACACACATAATAGATACTCTACACTTTAAATTACGACATGCAATATTACATTAGTACTGCGACTGTAGGCAAAAACTAATATATAATCTAAAATAGTGCAAATAATTTCCACCTCTTGAAAATTCACATTAACGTTCTGTCCCGGGAGCTACTGGCTGCTGAATGTGTTAAAATAACAAATCTAGGCCGTTATACATACACATCAAATACAGATATGCAACAAAAGCTTCGGAGTTTGGACTTAAAGTTAAGGAAAAGCAAACAAACAACAGAACGCTAGAAGGGAATTAATTACACTAATGAATTGCAATCCCGGTTATACCTCCGTGTACATGATGATGCAGCCAACAAGGACAATGCAATGGAATATCGGTGAGGAAGACTTGAGGACGGGAACACGTCGGTACTTGTACACAATCAGAATGATGCCAACTGTGCAGGCTATGCTCACCATGGACACGCTCAATAGACCAATCCTGAAATACAAAATATATGTAAATGCAAATTAATTTGCTGAATAAGTAATTTATTTAATTTTAAATAAACAATTAATTTAATTCTCAGTACATAACTGATTAAAATCTAAATAAATAACTCATGTAATTCTCCATAAAAAAGTATTTTAAATCAAAATAATTAATTGACATTCTAAATAACATAATAATGGACGCAATTTGTTTCATAGCAAATCGTAGTGACCATTCTACGGTATTACTATTTTTCCCAGTGCAAAGAAATTCAAAACCCGTGTGATCCAGATACAAAGCACGACGTGAGAGATGCATGGCGATGAGATCACAAACAACGTTCCAGGGAAACGTTGAGGGGAGAAGCCTTGGGAACAACGGTTTTTTGTTGCCATCCAATAATATTACTCCCAAGCGGTAGATGGCGCTTCAGATTCTTCAGGTAGATTTCGACCTAAGCCATCTTTTAAGATGGTGGCTTGTTATGTGGACTTTGCCAAAACCCTTAAAGGAGCCTTTTAAAGAGGCTGCTCGTGCATAGAGTGTATGATTGTAGTGTTTATAACATCCGTAAACATAGGTAAAATCTGTGCTCTTATATTTTTGTATTATACTAGGGAATTAGTTCTACTATTATACTAATGAATTACGAACAAATATATTTCGTAATCAAATACATCTGGATTTGATTAACTACAACGGACCTAAACATTTCGCTGATTTCAGCCAAGCAGCTCCTATGTTCTTTACAATCCTCACAGCCCACGGGACATTGTCTACAGGTGATTGCATCCAGGTACATTTGTTTCAAGGATTCATTCTGCTTCCAATCCCACCAAGTCACTGCAATAATAATATATACATAAAATGTAATTATTATTGAAGCTGAAATAATATCGTTGGTTAATATTGTTAGTTAATTATTTTTTCAAATAAAATAAATAATATTCCTTTAATTTTAATAAAAAAATAATTCTAATTATTTATTTTTAATTAATTAAATAATTTTGTTTGTTGTATTTATCTACAAAATCCATATATATCTGAATTATAGTAATGATGGTAGAAGTGGAAATGGATTATTGCTATTTCCAGGGTATAGAGAGTATTTATAGGCGTAGGAACGAGATGGTAGGAGCGGGGGCCATACTATATTGCATTAAACATTAGCAAATTATTTAAGCATTGTATCACTATTATTACTTCAAAATACATATGAAGAATTGATGCATTCATCTTCGTGTCCGCAAGGAAAGGATCTCATACATGTATTTACATCCAGGAAATTAACCATTCTGAGACTCAGCGGAATACAAGTTTAGGAACGCTGATTAAGATTTATTTTATTTACTAACTCATTGGAAAAGTGGAAGGCTTGGGTTTTATTTCTGTACTCGATTTTGGGGTAAATAGTTAAACAAATGACTTTCAACAGAAACTTATTCACTTTAGCGGTAATAAAATATGCAAGCGCTATCTCATTAAATAGTGGACCACAACTGAGCCAATTCAGCAGCCTGGAGCATAGAATGGACTGCAGCCTTATGATTTCGAGAAAATTATAAGACACAATGGAAGTAATTAATGCTATTACTTTCCGCATAGGATCCTTTTACAGAGTTATTCCAACTCGGGTGGAGAGCATGGTAGCTCTTGTTGCAAAGACACTCGTAACTCCCTTGGCGCCAGCCCTGTCCTGCTTTGAAGTTACACTGAAACAATAAAATAAGAAACAGTATATTACAAATTTCGTCGACCGAATAATTTCTTTCTACTCCTTGCATTGTACAAAAGGAATACAATATAAACACTATTACTATAAGCGCAAATACAGATACAATTGACATGTATGTGAAATATAAATAAATTCTATTTTACTCCATCTAAATTTTTTATTTACTTCTATATAAATAAATTATATTCTATTCCATCTAAATTATGTATTTACTTCTATATAAATAAATTATATTCTATTCCATCTAACTTTTTTTAAAATTCAATTCCATATAAATACAGAAAGCTCCGTGAAATGTTATTTTTTTCTGTAGTTCAACTCTTGACCAAAAATTTCAGAAACTTACATGCACACAGGAAATTTAAAAATCCGTGTTTTTATTCTAGGCCTGCAGGCATAATTCAAAGCTGAGGGATATTAAAACAAACAATCTAATTCCTTTTAAAATCCCGGCATTATAAATGTGTTCATTTGGCTATGGTAAACATGTAAATTTTTGTTTTGTAGTAACATAAATGCTGACTTCAGCCTTATGTGAGCAAATAAGTTGAAAAACAAGTAGGCGAGGCGGAATTATACAATTAAGCATCAAAACATTCTTTAGTACACAGGCGTCAAGTTCTTAAGGGTATCAATAGCAAAGTCAATTTATCCCTGCAAATTTTATATCGAGATTGTCAATTTGCGTTCTAGCCAATGAGACGAAGGCATGAGTAATTTGATTCAAACTAACCTAGCCAGAGTGAGAAGTGAAAAAATTCGAGAGGTTTTTGATGTCTACTTATTAGTACAAAAACCCAAAAGAGCTCCCATACTGCTTTATACATTTGAAAATAAGCCTCATTTGAGTTGAGCAGCTCCGATATTTTACTCGTTTTCCTATTTCTAACATAAAAGAGCACAGCTTTTGACAAAGCCTGGGAGGTTGATCTAAAGTTCTAAGGAGTGCACATGTAGAATGTAAACATAACTGGGTACAAAAGTTGTGATTACCGAGGAAGTGTTACTACTTTTATCACATTTATGTGTTCCTCGAAAGACGTGAAGAGGATTATCAGCCTTGTCCCTCCTCATTTCTTCCTCGCTGGCATAGCCACATTGATTGATGCTGTAATTGGAGAGATCCATGTCGAAGCTTATGATGCCGTAATAAATTCTGAAAAAGGTAATAACTGCTATCATGGTACACTAATCATGAGATAAACGGGTATTATAATACAATAGAAGACGCGAAAAGAACAGAACGGGGAGAAGAGTTAACGGTCGACGATGGAAAAGTAACATACTCTTTGCTCCTATTGAACATGTGGAAAGCCACAGTGTACGACACAAGGAAATGCCCTTCAAGGGTGTAATCACATTCAGGCCCTGATTGGTTACGTCTGTGGTTGTTCATCTCATATTGGGGCTCTTCCTCTTGACTATCGCTTAAAGATTCGGGATTCTCCACTCTCCGGCCGTGGCTATTATTGTTGATTCTCTTGCTGCAAAGGAAGTAAGGCCAAGTCCAGTGACCGAAAACAGGACCAGGGAAATGACTATTGTGTATTGTGCTGTGACGAAAAAAAGCTGAAGCCTTCACATCAAATTTGCTCTCTGACTTCTCATCCTTGGATGGATCGGGTGGTCTTAAAAACCAAGGTTTCTTCTCTAGCTCCTTTGTAGATACATTCACCACGCTCACCGTCTCCTGAGCGTTCCAACTATCCTTGCTCATCTCACTCGCTGTCAGATTTAATTTGTACAACCAATGTTTAGTCGTATTTTTTTCATCCGGCATAAACATTACGAATCGAGTCTCACGAACTGACGGGGCGGACTGCACTGTTTGCAGAATGTACCCAATGAGTTCCAGCTCAGCTGTGAAATCAGAATAAAAAGTAAGATCAATATCAATTTAGACTTGAACCAATAATGTCCAAAGTAAATATTATCTTACATTAAAATGAATTGCCATTATTGCATTCAATTCCCTCTTACATTTGACACTATAGATAAAACATAATAAAAACAAACTCCTTTCTCTCACCATTGATGTTCGCAGGTAAGGAAGCTTTGGACTTCCATCGATGAACGAGGGCCGCAATCACGTTTACTTTCTCTTTCGCCAGCCGAGCTAGATGCTCGTTGGATCCAATGCTAACATTTGGGAATGGGCGATGCCGATCCGTGCTGGGGCTTGAACAGAGTGATCCGTAGGAGCAAGCGGAAATGCTTTCAATATTCATTAACTGCTCCGTGAGTAAGTGCATCTGCAGAGAAGAATAAAGATCCAATACAAAAGCAAAAATTCGCATTTAACATATGGACACATTCGGTCGAAGGCGCACATTTACTGCTTATTGTTAGTCCATGTGCTGGGCATTTGGATCCCCATTAAGACATGTTGTAGAGGAAGACAAATCATTAGGAATAGGGGAATTAAGCAGGATAAAGGGCAGTGGATGGGTTTCTTAAGAGATAGGGGAAAGTTTTAGACATTCGTTCATTAGGGACGTGAAACTGTGAGAAAAGTCCTGGGTAATAGGAGTCATAATAATAATAATCATATTTTTAGTCATAGACAGACATGTGGGAAGGACCGAGAGGAGACTTAATAAAGACAAGTTATATATTACCTGGCTGTCGTCCGGGTAATCCAGTTGAACGCTTTTATGATCATTATCATTCGTGGACACCGAGGATGAAGCCAGGATCGATGCAACCACGACCCAATAATAAACGAAAAGCCAAAGTCGGTTGCAAAGAGTTGAGAAGAAATAGAAGGCCATTCCGGCTCTCATTATATAACTGAACGTCTTTTCCTTCTACTTTCACCCACCTCCTATTTTTTTCCTCTTGTTCTTCTTCTCCTTCTCAGCTTCTCGTCTCTTGTATGGAAAGCGGTTCAAGCTGAACAACTATGGGCTGGGTAGTACTTGGAAATTCCGTCACGGCCCTTGGACATCGCTACTATGTATTCGAATACCCAAGTCTCTTGGTTCATAAAAGTCAATGCATTTCTAGATATACAAAGTTTCTTCTCAGTGTTGGCCTAACCGTTTATTCTCGTTTTTTACTCACTGGCCTCATATCACCCTTATTTTCATGTTTTTTTCTCTCTCTATTTTCCCCTCCCGCTCAGAGACACAACGAGACGACTTCTCTTCCAGATCCTGCGTAAGCGTTTGGTTGGGTTGTCAGCTTGTTTTCAGGCTGCAAGGCAAAAAAACAAAACACAATCACATGTTTTCGCTCCTCATTTTTTCACTCTTATTCCTTCACTCCTTGTTTTTATCTCCTCATCCTTGTCTCCTTTACTTATCTTTAACATCAAATTTTAGCCTCATAAGAAAAAAACACGACTGTGGCCACCGCAAGAGTTTCAAGTATATACATACCTGAATAATGCATGATGCTCTATCCTGTAGTTCTCTACACCCTCGTCGTCGTACTTACTAGTGTGTGTTATGTATATACGTTCTAGTGTGTATATCGGTCTGGTCAAATGCATTTTATTGTACAAACTGAAGACGTGCAAGTAAACTAAATTGATGAGCAGAAAAAATGTGGCCATTTCAAAGCCAAAAGGAGAAGGAGACGACTCGACTTTTTCCATCATCAACTACAAACCAATACCATCCATTATGTTCTACATTTATACGGATTATAGGTATACAGGCGTGAAAGTGTTAGGAGTGGAGAGTATATCCATACTGCAGCACTCCATACCACATTTCCTCTCTTCCTCTCCTCAACTTTTCCCTTTGATTTAACCCTGGAAGACTTGAGAGAGTAAAAATATAGCAACCACATTTGCTTCTTGATATTCTCTCCCTCGCTCTCACCAATGCTACTACGTGGAGAAGAAAGTGACTGTGAATGGCTTCGTAAATGTGTTTGTGTGGACGTGAAATCATCTTCAATGAAGTTTATGCTAACCTCTCGACGCCAACTACCACAGAAGCAAGTAGTTGAGAAACTTTGTCGAAAAATAAGTCTTTAACTATTAAGCTCCTCAAACAATTGCACATATGAAGGTATGAGATCCCTCCAGACAAGTTTCCACTCCCAGCCAATTTTTCATATTTTTTTCACGTCCAACCTCTCCATACTCCCACTAGACCCACGCATTCCGACTTATCTTAAATATGTGTCTAGATTACTTCACATAGTGTTCATATAAATTACTTACATAAAAATAGTTACAACATTATGAACAAGTGCATGCAACCTTTTGTATAATAAGGAATATAATAATATATGTGGATAAGTGGAATGTGATCTCATATGTACCCGTTCCATAAGTGGATATAAATCTAATCTAAAATCACCTCCATACCATATAGCAACGTCCTGGAAATCTTACATTCCATAACCCTGATCTGGTGAAATCATCACCGAATCAACATTTATCTTGAACGTGCCAGCACTGGAGCCTTAAATCTTGAACGAAATAGCTTAGCATGGGCCGCTGACAAGCCTTTTGAGCATGAATATATTATGACATTTAAAAAGCATTTGACAGCAGATTTTAAATGAATAGCTATTCGTCATCCACACTTTCAACGCCCGTCCATCAACCCTACTAATAAACATTGCTGTTGCTCAGTCACCCGTCCAAGCACAAACACAGTTGTTATAGCGAGATTAATGATGACATCATACATTGATTATCATTGTGTGTGAAATGACGTAAGTGAATTGAGTAAACCTGAAAGTATTATATTAAGTACTATCTTGAAAGTCGTATCCAAGGCTTAAATATGAGTTTTCCCGAACCGACGATTGGAAAAACTGAGTTAAAGGGCAAAAAAATTCATCCTGGCAGTAAAGCCCGGAAAGGGAATGGAAAGGACGGATGACTAAAAAGTTTTGCTTCATCCTTCCTTTAGCCGACTCAATTTTAATCAAAGTTTGTCCTGTGGAGTTTTACTCGTTCAGTGTCTTGCACAAACTGGAACGAAAAAGTACGGAGAAAATTCTAGTGATGGTGAATTAATTCAAATGAAACTGATGACTGCCTCTACTTAGATAAATTTATAACACACTACACTGGAGTCAAGGCAAATTACTGCATCCTCTCGTTCTCGTCATCTTGGAGAGCTCATTGGAAACTAGTTTAGAGCAACTCCACTCAATATTGACCGTCGAGGACGTTACAAAAATCTCTTTCTTGCGCAAACTTAAAAACCCATAACGAAAAAAGAGAATTTAACGCCACTGCACCAGAATTTTATTCTAGCTCGCTGCAACGTAAAAATGGCTTTCTTATACATATATTTGGTTTTTGTACATACAAAAGCCATATATTATAGTATACCTAAATACGGCATGTATAAAGCCTTTCTGTTTATAAAACTCTTTATTACAGTATAAAAATTAGTTGTAATTCAAGGAGACCCGGTGCGGATTTAGTAGCGTAGACAGACAATAGAGCTTAATGGTCACATTGAATACAATCAGAAGAAGCTATGAGAAGGAAAATATAATATCCTCGGCCGATGTTATCTAGATTGGTCTCTTGAATCAAGCTTTATCGGCGATGGAAATAATCATGTTTGCATATAACCCAACATTCACACCTATTATTCTCCCACACAAGTGCATGGCAGGGATGAGTCGAAGTCAACTTATGACCTGCCGGAAGTACCTGGTAAATTGCATTGGTAGCTCACTATTTCTAAGATAACGATGTACTTTATCTACCTATTCAGCTTTGCCTAACACTGTCAACGCTTTCCTCCAAGTTGTTCCTCCTTCCTCTGCACAGGAGCGGGCTCCCCTTTAAAATTCCCCGCGCTCACATATTTTCTTATCCGGACTGGAATATCCCAGATAAAAATTAAATTTCCGCTACTTGCGTCTCTTCTATCTCTTCCACACATAATATACTCTGCAGATGATCTTATCCCTTATGATACCAGAATACTGATTTCGTGGGTGCAGCCTATAGTTGTATCTTCCATAGACAAACATAACACACAAACTCACATATTTCAATCCGCCTCAAACAAGACATCTCCTTCCTGAAAAACATATATTTTTATGTAAAAGACGCCAGAAGTATGTTCCAGTCCCAGCCTTGTTGTCTAGGAGATTCTCATTATCATCATCATCTTTATCGCCACTCAGATAAATTGGAGCTCAACTCTAAGAAGGGTCAGCATTGAAGAAAAACGTCATTTGCTCGGCGTAGATCTTGAAAGTAGTGGTAAGAAGTAAGAGGTTTCTTCTTATGGAAACACCAGCAAAATTACGGTACTTGAAAACTTCATATACCTTACTATGTACATACGTTGTTGCATAAGATTCCAAAGCTCATTACTGCTAATATGTCTACACACGTATCATGGTAGCTTCATCAGAGTCTATTAGTGACTTCATTGTACTTCCGATCAGACTTGAGGAACGGGAACGGATAAACTGGAACTGAGAATGAGTTAAGTGACATACTTATACATGTTTCCCCTTCAGTTCCTTGCCTGATGAATTGATGACGACCGAGAGGCGGACAAGTGGCGAGAAGGGCAGGCTGAATAGGGGGATGGGAATAAAAACCGAAGAGCTTAAAGGCAAGGGACAATGATTGACAATATGTTCCAAGCAGTCCATCCAGTCAAGGAGGCTCACCTCCATATGTTATTAAGTGTGGGCAGCAAGATAAAAGAGACTACTAGTCCATGCTCATCCCAATCTTCGGTAATAGAGTTTTTGTAAGTAAACGGAATTGTGTACGCAGGAAAAAGATGCAGGAATTGAATGCCTGCTGGTTATACTCAATGAACCAGTTTATTGAGTCAGTATTAGCTGGCCGGGAGATAAACTCCAGCTTGATAATCGACTCTCGTGTACAAAAGGTGGAAGGAAATTGCCAATAACCGAGTAACTTTGGACCAAGCACACACACAGTACATAACCAAAGAACCTGATTATTGTCAGGACTACTAGACAACCTGCATACTGTAAGGACTGTAGTACCTCTCAAGTCATATATGCTCAGGGATATTACTACCCTCCACTCATCAGATCCACAGATATATTACACCTTCACACACATACAATATACTATCTCAATCAAATACTTATGTATGTAGGGGTATAATTATATAGCTATAGCTATAGAGCCACATAGCTATAGGGAGCAGTAGGGTTATACAACTATAAGGCTATGTAGCTATAGGGCTCAACGCAGCTGCATACATACAAGCAATAGCTTGTTGTGAGCATCATAATCATAAAAAGGGAGTTATAAGCGCAGACTGTGTGTGTGTCGAAGATGGCGAGGAAGCAATAAAAGGAACAGACACGCAATACCATCGACACATGAACATGACGAATACAGTACGGAACTACAAAATCAAGTGTACAACTTGACAAGTCATCAATTGGCACTCCGGAGGGTCTGTTGAAGCGCTGGATATCAACGACAGAAAGAAAATAAAAAAGGTGGAAGTTTTGTATTGATATATTTTACTTTCAAAGATCCACAATCAGCTGAACTGATTGATATGAATGCGTATACGAACTTGAACGCGGGTCAAGATCCGGCTGAGGAATTAATTGGGTAAGTAAGCAGCCAAGACAACATTTCACTCTCACTTGAATCGCTTGCATATACTTCTTACATTACAACCTATTCTATAGCGTCTGCGAGGACTATCAGATCAATAAATTCAAGTGCAAACTCCAAAGAGGGGAGAAGTGAATATGATATGTACATTGAACTATCTATTTCTTCGTTTCTTCCGCCTCAATGCACCCATATTTTTCTTCGAAGGAAAACCTGATTATATCAAGTCAACCGCTTCATTCCTCTAACATACCCATAAGCTAAAATACATTTCATGGAGCATTCCCTGGAGGACTGGAGCTATTTGGCAAGTCATCTACAAAATAAAGCCAATACTTGTGAATCACATTGTTGGAGGGCATTACAGAAGGAATTCATACAATGAATCTCTCCTTGAGGTTGAGGCACACATGCGAATCCAGCAAACTTTGCATACAAAAAAGTTAATAATATTTTTAGCTTATCAACTGTCATCAGGCGTGAATCAGGCTTAAATATCGCCTTCACTGCCTCTCCTCCTGATCCTGAAACTAGCTTCATTTCATATTCATACACAGTATGTCCCAAAAAAGTTATATTTTCAAATTCCTTTCAAACTTTACTATTCAGCAGAAATCGAATAGAAGACGATGCAAGATCATCGAATGAATTATTCCTTTAAGTGTGCAAACTACCGACAATAATACCCTACAGTTAGCTAAATAATGCCAACAAAGCACACGTTTTAATGCAATAAGCTCAAGAGCAACCTTAAACGCACGTATTTCTATTTGCTCGCCTTCGTGAAATAAATTGATTTCTGTGTAATGGCGAAAGGTGTCTGAGAAATTTTCAACCCATTTACGTATTTGAATATTTCGCAGACTACAGGCGCCATGAAATTTGCTACACCATTAAAAAAAATTGAGGACAAAAGATTATGTTTAGGTACACATGCCTGACGTATTTTGCATGAGAATCTAAATAGAATCATGAAAAGGTCGAATTTATTGACTGAATTGATGTGTGAAACTTTGAAATTTTAAACATGAATACTTTTATTCGAAAATCAAATAAAAAAGTTAGTTGCAAGGGAACATAAAAAGACACTCCTTTTGGTTATGAATCTCACCTTGCTTCTTTTCTCTGCCTAATTTCCAAATAGAGTGGGAGAGCAAAAAAGTTCCGGAGCGTCGAATAACTGGGACTATAGGGAGAAAAGAAATGTCGAATACAGATAGAAATGTCCTGCGAGACGATACAAGGTGTTGTAGTAGAAGAAGATGTGCATGAGAAATCAAGACTCCTTTGCAGCCTGAGCTGTGTCATGTGGAGTTGTTAGAGTACAACGGCGCACTTACTCCTGAAACTCTTTAGGGCCATTGATAGTTCGATAAACATGTGCCGACAGTAGGAAATAAATATTGTGACTACGAACTTTCCCCTTATACCCACACAGGTTTCAAGCTATTAATGTCTTGACTGACCTCTGTACAGAAACGTCTGTGTCTCTTTCCCAACTCCTTCAAATCGTTCCCTTCCTACTACTACAAATACCTCCATCCCCGGTAGCTGCGATACACACGTTTCAATTAATTCCCTTGCCAATTCTCCTTTGGTTTCTGTCCCAAATCGCATCAATTTTATTTACAAATTACGACACACCACGGCAAGGGATTGAGTTTTCAAAATCGTACATAAGCACTCAATCCTCTCAAGTCCTTACACCATTAAGTTATTCCCCAGTAACTGCATTTTTCATGTTTCATCAACCCTCCTACACCATTAACTTCCGATAGAGCTCGTTCGGGACGTTCGTTCGTGTTGTGATGAAATGCCCATCAAGCTAAAACTACAGTTGAATTTTTCATTAGATTTTTGTAGCTCGATCCTACGTTAAAATTAGTAGCTTAATACTCCATTAGGACTTGTAGCTTAAAGATCAGTTATAGTATTTGTAACTAATTTGGCGTTGAAATAGCTCATGCCTGAAGTAATTATTCATGATTTAACAAGACAGCCCCCTTATCGTTGCCTACACGTGCGCTCAATGCTGTTAATTCATAGGGCTCAAGTAGGCGTTTAAAATTAAATACCTTGATGTATTAATGCCTGAATCAAATCACTGAAGTGCACTCACGCAACATTCCTAGCACATTTCGATGCAGGCATTCCTCCCGATTATTGACAGCCCACAGCACTAGCCACCAGACGATATATGTACAGTGAAAACACGGAAGGGACTCCCCAGTCATTACGAGATGTATACGTTCTCGGCAGAGGTCTTTAAGAATTTAAAAATAAGGACATCATTATGAGCGAAAGCTTTGGTACATTCGTTTTTCCACCAAAGTTCTCTATCTGGAGGTGAAATCTGAATCAATTATTCTTCATATACATAGCCAAAAAACGCTTGCCGAGAGTGTAGAAGACGAAGAGAGGAAATGCCTAAATTATGAAAGTTGAACTTGTGTACTCAGTAGCGAGAAATCTAGCATCATTGTTTGTTCTCTTCAACTTCTTCAGTATTACCGTTGCTCTGCAACTTGACTCTTCACGTATGAACATAAAGTAGGATTATTTTCCTTTTAAACACACAGTCATAGAAGCGTATAGATACTCTTGAGCTTATACTTCCTCCTTCCTTATAGATAAATATCAAAAGCATCACGTTGCCCTTTTTCGGATAGAGAATATAGCAGTGTTTAACTCTTCTATAGCAGATTGCTCCAATGTTAACCCTTGTATAGAGAATGTTCTAGTGTTAACTCTCGTATGAAGAATACTCCAGTGTTCTTCAATAGATAATACTCCAATATATGAATCTGTATGAAGCAAAGCACGAAGCTTACAGGGCATGGTCCCCCGTACATATTTTGGCACGAGAGAGCATTCTGACCTGCAAGAGTGAGCGGGAGTGGAACAGTTCAGTGGGTTTCACAAGGCTGAGCTTAAACATTCTCGTAGAAGCTTAGCTAGATCCAGAGTATCTACTTCTTTTATAAATGCACAAGGAACACAGCTATACATGGAGCTTAAATTCTGTCCCTGTGCTCTGTTACACTATACTTATGCTTTACTACTGCTGAATCAGCGAAAACTTTAAAGCTTGCATTTCCCAGTATCTAACTCCCTTCCAGCCAGTCACGTTGATGCGAATGGGCACACCAGGGACGGAGTAAGAATTCCATCAATCTTAACCCTACCATTTTCCGCTAACATCATTTTCTTACTTGATGAGCTGAAACAACTATGTGATTATCGTTCTCCCTCGTCCTCTTAAAGCAACACCATTGTGACAATTCCAAATGCACTACGTGATCGCGATCGAACTTCGTATGTATTACTTTCCTACGTAATTATAGCTTTTGTATACGAACTTCATACGTAGGGGTTCAAGTGTACAATCGATTGTGCCCTTTTATATAAAACACTTAAACACGTGTTATCTTAAATCCATTAAGTACTCAAACGGAGATCATATATCTACGTACATATTAAATTTTCAATGAAGGTTACACCAAGGCGGAAAGTGATTAATTTAAATACTCGAACATGCGTTATCTTATTAAATACCCGAACATGCGTTATTAATAAATTACTGTGAACATGCGTGGCGTAAAATCTCAAATTTATGACCGCATATTCAATATTATCTGTACACAAGTACCTCAGAAATAATCTATAGAAATGCAAAATTCCTCGGCAGCAGTTTGTTTCGCGGTTTTTAACGCTTATAATTAAATGCAGTATCTATAGATATCTAAATATACACTAGTACGAAGACCACTCAAACCGGAGAATTCAGTTCCCATACTAGTAGCACAGCCAAGGGTAACGGCCCAGTAAGCGTGTGAACGAGGAACGAAAGAGAATTTGGATATTGCAGAAAATGCTAACACTATTATGCACGGATTAATCCCACCACTAACAGAACATTGAAATAAGTAAAGTAAAACGGGAATTTTCCCTTCAAGTGAATCCCTTGAAGCGAAGAGATTATACCAAGAAAGAGCCTGCACAGAAATCCTGCTCTATATTCCATCCCGATGATGCTCTAGAGTCGACAACGCTTTCGCTTGAGGTATTACAGATACTAATGAAAATTCCGCTCCTGCCATCTTTCCATCTCCCAGTCTTCAATCTAATATTCGCGTATGCAGTAAATTTCGAAACAACATCTACATAATTTCTTTTAACTTCCCTGCCGTACACAATAAGCCCATAACCTAACATTCCCTGCATTCCACGGTCGCCACAACTTTTCATGTCTGGCACAATCATACCTCACATGAAGATTCACATGAAGATGCGCAGGAAATTTTACATGAATATCCACAAATTCATCTCGCCTCGTTCACAGTGATGTCAGCCAAACTATTAATTTTCAGAAATATCACTCTGATCACAAATCACCATCATATTTACCATCAACACAATTTTCCAACCTGCCGACTCATCATTACATTCCACACATAAGGTCTTAACAACGTTCATTTCCTTCTTGCACAATCTTTGAGGTTAAACCTTCCATAACGTATGTACATCTCGGGACCCACATTAAACTCCGAGACTGCTTAGGAGTTGTGCACAGAGTAACGAGCTCTAACGGGCTGTAACAATGAAATATTGAATACGTGGCAGTGGAAGTTCGGATGGTGGTTTTTAATGTAGGGCTCTTGATAGGAACAATCGTGCGGAATGGTAATTTAAGGGGTGGCTGTCACGAGCATTGAGACTACAAGCTTATGACTACAACCTTGAGGTAACAGCTCCTTGCCGTGGACCCATGGAAGGAGCATTATTTGATGAATTGTTACAATTTATTAGTGCCGCGAGTACAACCATAATTTAAAGTGATTAAATTTCCATTTAGCAAACAATTTAAGTCCATTGCTTTGGTCGTGACTGATGCAGAATCCTGGTTAGAGCTCGAGAGGGAATGAGGTCTTTGAAATTCCCGAATAATTTATTTATGGAGAAGGTAAAAGCAAAGTACCTACCTATGTACAACATCCACGAGGTCCTAAGCATGTATCTCTCTATCAGTTGAAAAGCTTGGATGAGCTGAAAGCTTCTCCACTTCTCTGTAGTCATTCTTCTCTATTCCTAATTACTCTGTCTCTATAGTCGTTCCTCGTTGAGATGACAATGTCAATACAGTAGAGATACATTTAATACTAACTTTCCATCCGTTCGCTTCGATATAAACTACTGATATCCGTTACACAATTTTGCTAACCTTTCACTCTCGCTCGATTCCAAGTAAACAGAGAGCTAAGCACTTGAGCCAGTCAAGTAAGTGCGCCTTATTTACTCAAGATGCTTGATAATTGATCAATTTAGAATCCATCTAGTTCACCTAATTTTACTCCGTCAAATGCGCTTCCACAAGCTTTATTCGAGTTTATCCTATTGGACAATATACATATTTTATCCTGTTTAAGCCTTTTTCACGACAACTTTTCCCAAAATCACCCTTGCAGGTACCGTCAAAGACGTTATTATCGAACGCACACAAACATTACAATCGCAGTAAATGGAAGCTAAACCAACACAAATGGTAAGGATAAATACCTTTGACAAAAAATAGCAAAACAGGAAGCCGGCTCAAGCAGTGCTCTTTCGTTTTAATCCAAAATCAAACCCAAACCCACGACGACTTAAAAGTATATTAGGTATATGAAAGATCGGGGTCTTAGGCCTGAAATATACAGTAGATGAATAAGAAGTAAAAACATCCCGGGATTTTCTACCTCATCTTCCCTCAAGTACCTCCAATCCGGATGGTGGTTTACTGATACAGGCGGGATGAACGTGGTTGGAAACTTTGTTATTTCCATGTAATTTGGAAAACTTCGCCCATTCAATCGATAGCTTCTTTAAATATATGGATTTATCCAAAGCAAACCCTCATGAACTACTAGATCTCTGACTGAATTCATAGTCCTGAATGTATATTTATGCAGTATTACTCTGTAGGGACTCCCATCGGTATTGAAATGTAAAGTGCACACAATTCTCCTCCAGAAGTCAGTGCGAGCTGCAGATTTGATTTTTTGGCCATGAAGCAATGACTGTAGAAAATCTGTTGGTGTGCAACTCCGTCGAACAAACTGTGACATCCAGCAATAAAGCAAAATTGGAGCTCTGACAAGCTCACTTTGAACAACTCTACCACCAGCATGATTCAAATGATGAAATGAAGGTAAAAGTTGGTTGGGAGCGAAAACAAAGTGGAAAGTAGGACGAGAGGAATTTTCTAGGAATCCGGATCATATAGATTTTGTACTGGAAGTTTCGTTTTTATATAGATAACTATCTAGAAAAACGTAATACGTAAAAAAATAAGAGAGCCAAGACATAAAAAAGAGTTGGGAGACCCTACTCCACTTATTGTCAAGTAGCTTCCTTTATGAGGGTAGTTTCTCAAACCTACACAAGGTAATAACAGCTTGAGAGGATTTCCGAGCTCAGGTTACAAGGATGATTAATTATTTCGTAACTAGCCTTAATTAACAACTTGGTTTCAATCTAGAATTAAAATTTGTTTTTCCCTAGAATTCCCTACTCTGGGCATACTCTACATACTTACATAATGCTAAATACACATTGGGCTGGAAATAAAAACTAAATAATACATATAGCTGCATACTACAATGCTACTAACATACAAACTAATAATACTACTACAGAATACAAGCTGTACTACGAATCGTTCTTACGAGAGAATGAATATAGTACTGAAGTAGAGATCGCATATAGCCAGAAATAAGGCACAATGATTATTTCGTAAACTTCGACTCATATACAACAACAACAACAACAACAATACGACCAAGTTCGAATACATCTTTCACCAATCTCCTGGCATGTACGCCACGGCCCGAATTGAGGGTTACAATCCAGCAATAAGTTACAAGAGGCTAATGAAAACCGTTAAAAAGCGTTTGTATGCAAAGACGCAACCCTAATTTCCACACTTGTTCATTTCTATTCTTTGACTCCTAACTTGTTAACAACCTCACGTCCGTCACTTAAATTCCCTCTGCTTTCTTGCCAGGCCATGCAAAATAGATACATATAAGAATCAATGAGCTAGATACTCCACATTATAGACACTACTGTAACTACAATTACGTGAACCTAACTGCCAATGACATACAAACAGGTTCATCATTATTATTTGACGATGACACAACATAAAACATGCCGAGCAAAGGATTACATGACAACTAACACATGAGGACTATTAACACAATAAATACGAAAAATACAATTAGGTGAGAAAAAATATGAAGTAAAATTGCAATACGAAGACAACGATAACTATCTTCTACAAGAATAAATGCTACAAAGTACATATCTGTACGTACAATCTGGGTCACCAAGACAAAAGGACAACCTGTAACTGCTGGAGTATGGCATTGTACTGCAAATAGTAACCCTTTCTGATAATAGTGACAATATTACAACATAAATTTAAAAAATTCCCACGATGATAAGACTTTATATACAGTTTAACACATGGGAGAAATCTATTTTGAGAATCCTACAATAAAAATCAATCGGTGTTGAAATGTGAAAAAACAAACTACATCACATACTTTGCAAAACGTCGAGCAGCTGCAATTGTTTCCCCAGATAATATTCCCCACTTTTATAAATTCCACCACCACAGACTCCTATAAAGGCTATTCACATCATACGGCTTGCATTATCATCATAAGTCTGGCATGTATCATAAGGGTGGCATAAACCGATTCCATTTGAATGTACAACTGTATCTGTTGATTTCTCTTGCAGTAGTAAGTTCTTTATTGTACGTATTCATGATGCTATTATTTTCTAGAGAACCTCTACAGATCTGCGATAGCTTGAGGATAACTTCAATTGTCAGATCAGAACAAGACTTCAAGAGTGGAAGAGCAATTATTTCAACGCTGTGCTATAATGTTGTGAGTTATTATTGTGTGTGCAATAATTAATGGTAGTTGTTACGTATTATTGTACTACTCTAGCTATACTTTCACCATAACAATTATTATAGATGAAGGAAAGTGTAGAATTTACTAATGTATATACAAGTTTGTGGTACAATATTATTATCACACAACATCACAACATAAGTTCTAGAGAATATAACCAACTTGTTCTCAGCAAATTGCTCTCTCCTAGAAAAGTAACATTACTTTTTATTTACAACAGACAGCTTATCTTATCTGGAGCTGCTCTGACTCAGATGCTTGGACCTCATACATTGGAATAAATGTGTGCCTGACTGTGTGTACCAATTTAAACAGATGATCGAATACTGCAAAATTTATGAGACTTGTTCGATAGCATCAAAACCTCAAACATCAGGGAAGTTCAATCGTTGGAACGATATGCACACACTTTATACTTGGTGCTCCGTGACAAAATAACCTCGAGTCTTGACATGAATTCAAAGCCTCTTTCAACTATTTTCAATTCAAAGCGCAGGTGAATAAAAAAGCTCCTTATCCCCTGGCGATATCGTCTGTACTCTACCAGCAGGAAAGCAGAGCTAAATAATAAGGAATCCTTTTCCAAGAAATTTGTAATTAGCTTCAGGCTACCCAGTAGGTGTAGCAGGGATTCGGGAATTAAAGATTAATGATTCGACGAAAGAGACTCAATGGTGACACACTATAGTGTCACTGGGTTTTATTTCAACTATATCTCCTTTCACAGAAAAGAAGGTCAGAGATGGAGGAAGGAAAAGAAGGAAACTCTAGTCCAAAGAGCTCCAACCTCAAGGAGAAAAACGCATTCCTTCTACATTTCCTGCTTTCTCCAAAAGTGCGTAGGAAGAAGTGAAATCGCAAGTAACTCGAAAAGAATTCCTACAGCCCGGGAAAATATAACAAAAATAAATATATCTCAGGAACTATAAGAGTGTAAGTATATGTTAGAAAATATAAAATTGTAAGTACACAATAAAAAAATATAATATAGACCTGAGAAAAAACGAATATCATAAAGAAACATAAAGTACATTTTCCAGTTGATAAGGTAATGCATAATGCCTAGATAAAACTCCACAATCACTTGAACGTATTCATGTTTATTAAATGAAGGGCTTCATCTTATCACAATCCAAGCCTTTTAGGTCAAAAGAGAAGGAAGTAGAAAAGGCAGCGATAAAAGAGATAGAAAGGGGAGATGGAGAATGATGATCGAAGTATGAAAGTGTAGGTGTGGATGTGATCGAATCAGAGGAACATAGGTAGATGTTAGACATAAGAGGGATACTTTTTCCAGCGATGTATTGGTTATTTCTAAGATACCCTCATGGCAATGGTATCATTTGACAAGTATTTACTTTAATGAACTACTACCTCAAACATGATTTTTGGTTGGGCTTCTTCCTACTTGTCTAACAAGGAGCACGGAGGAAGTAAGCAAAAGGGGTAACTTCAGTTCGAAAATTTACTTTTCTAACAACAAAAGCGTGCACCTGCATCAATTTTTCCGCTACATAGATAGTCTCAGGACTCCAGTGACAAATCCGCGTAACTCAAACTATGTAAAGGAAGTCTGGAGTACTGTAATCTACGCCAGTACACGAGTTGTGTAAGGACAAGTCAGGGCACTATAGCATCGAGTCTCGTTATGGTTTCTTATTTCTCTTTTCTGCCCACAGACATAGAAATGAGGCTGAAAGAGAGGAAAGGAATAGTTAGCAATCCGAAAATGCAGCCCAGGAGACATTTTATTCATGGGAGGAGAACTAATAAACTTACATAAATACACATATCAAACGAGCAAGCAACTCTCGGTGGTCTTTGTTAGACTTTCCTCGCAACTTCCCCCTACATGTCTCTAAATGTATGTATAGTACGGCGAACACCCCTGCTTGCCCAATAAACCTGCATTTGAGATAGGACCAAAAACTCAACCACACCGGCGGCGGACTTATTATGCGTATCTTCTCACCCAGCCCCACCGTTATTTGCTCTGGTATATAATTAGTACAACGTGCTCTCCTCCACCCAAATCTCTCCAGAATGCTCTTAATATGAAATTGATGTTAATTCTACATGTGCCACGTTGTATGTACGTTGTGGCCAACTCATCAGCTTGCTGCTTAACGTCTGACGACCATCAACGAGATTAGAATTATTATAATTTGTCAAATGTATTTACCATTCTAAATACATGTCATCAGCGTCCTTTCCAAAATCCTTTCGTTATCACTCAAACTGTCCTTCTCCATCTTAAAAACGTATTCCTTTTTAGCCTTAAATTATCGCTTTGCCTTAAAATGTCGTGTTTACATCTAAAATACCCTTTCGTGCCCTACATTCCCTTATCAAAATACATTTCTTGTCTCCTCAGTTGTGCTAAAAGCCAAAATATTTGTTTTTAACCTCAAAACGTTCTCATTTTTTTTAAAACACATTTTGCATACAAATGTTTGCTCTCAAAATAAATGTTTTGTATTTATTGTACGTTAGAAAAGATCGGTGATAGTTCCCCACATAATAGACATGGAAGGTGATGATAGAGCAGAGGAATCTGAAGACAAACAGCGGTAACAACTTTTCCCTAGAAACTATACACCCCCATGACTTGCAAAAAGATGTGAAATTTCAAAAGGAATGAAAAGAAGATAAAAAGATGTTGAAAAAACGCTGATCTTCTTGGAAATTGAAAAACGTGGAGCAAGCACTTTCCTTTTAGTCTCACCAGCGATCATATTGCATTTGGAAACATCCTATGAAGTTTAGAAGGCCAGTTACTTATGAGTATCATACATTAAGAAGAGATTCTTACATCTACACAAATAATCTCTAGGCGTCATTTTTGAAATGCCACAGTACATTAGGCTTACACGCATTTGTGTACTTGCATGCATGATATTTCATTCCTTTGTGTTCAATATGTGTACATATACATACCTTATGTATATTCTGCTGCAAGAAATCTCTGGCGTATCTGTATATCCTGAATCATTAGGCTCTTTAAGTATAGACATCGTAATATATGCGACCAAGTAGAATAAGACGTTCCATTTCTTTCATCAACTCCGTGTATGCTTCATGTGTGAGGAAGAACACATTCTGATTTATAGAAGACCTACAATATTATGTATTTATTATGCCTGGACAAGCCCCACAAGAAAGAAACGTGTAATAAATATAGGATGAGAACTCTAACAATAAGTATATTGTACTTTCCAACGACATTTATTCAGCTTCCGTATACTTATTATTACTATTTATCGCTTTAGTACTTTAAAATTGCCGAACTTTACTTCACACGACTCAACTGTATGGATTAATTCAGGATTTAACTCTCATTGTATGTATGACTGCTTAAAAAAGCAATTACGCATGAGTTTAAATTTGGTTGAAAGGCTTTCTCCCGGAGCCCCACCTCGGAGAAGAACCTTCCACATTTCATGTTACTACAAGGGATTACGCGCTAGCTTTGGAACATTTCTTGTTAGCGGATTAAAAGAATTTAACAGGATCAAGTGCAGACGACTAATAAATTTAATAATTCCTTTAACCAGCCTCCAGGCCGTGCTTTCCCATGTCCTTTTAGTACTATAGATACATACACATAAAAATTCTGTTGAGGCTCCTTATGATAATTTTCCCTATAAGATAAATCACTAACTTCCATCACTCTCAGCCCGAAAAGAAATAACTCGTCTACTTCTTTTTCTTCTCCTTGTGCAGTTTCTCCAGCCATCATATCTCCCCTCAGTATTAAATGCACTTGTCACCATAGGAAGAGTGTATAAAATTTATGTTTTCGCCCTAAATCCCCCATCACATCTAATATGTTTGGACTGGAGTTGTTCCGACCATGTCTGCAGACATACTACACATTGTCCTTGTATTTGGGAGGAGATTCACAATCTTTAGGATGCAGTCTTCTGCTTCAACTTTTTAGTACAAACTAGAATGAAGCCAGGGGCATCCCCACTGTTTTGAATTTACTATACAACTTTACAACTTGATTCCAGAAGATGAGAATTTATTTACAACTCAAATATATAAAATTAATAATAAAATATAAACATAATAATATATAATAAATTTATAAAATATAAATAATAATAGATAATTTATGTTTTTCATGATTTATTTTATAGTAATTTTAGTAAGTTATATTTACATACTAATGCTAACTAATTAAGTTTAATCAGGTACGAATATTTAAAATGATTAATCCCAGTAGAAGGGCTGGGCATAAGATCAAAGTGTTGGCTAAACACTTTATAGCGGCCCTCCGACAGCCGCGGGGTTAGAGCGTTTGCAATAAGCAGCAGCAGTTTGTATTAAAAATTGCTGGCTCACCCCAGAATAGATGTCGGACCCTTGGGAGAGAGAGAAAACAAGACGAAGGAAGGCTGCACTCAAAAAGATGTGAACCACGGGCCAGTATGCAGATAAGACGAATAGGATGGGACGGTCTTAA
>JAQGAK010000778.1:0-52978 GCA_034696945.1 Lipothrix lubbocki | reverse complement strand
TTCTACAAAAATTTACTGATTTTGTCCTAAAAATGTATAAATTATTGGATGTCCCGGAATCCAGATTTAAAAAACTGAACAATAATTTGTTTGTTATTCGCAGTCCAAAAAAAATATATTTTTTAAATCGGCCTAAAATACAAAATAAATTTTTAATATTGCAAATTTCAAAACCCATTTTAAAATTTACGAAAGAAAAAAGAATAATGTATTTAAAATACTTATTTAAACAAACGTTTAATTACACATTTTTAAAATGACGTGTTTGGAGAGCTCTGGTAAACAGTTTACATGCTAATACGTTATTTATGATAATAAAATATGCAGTTTTCAGAAATATTACTTAAACAATGCAACGAATACAATGTAATAATAATAAAAGTAAAATGTTTGTTTTTGAGTAGTCACAACGTCCACGGAAAGCATAATTACACTTTGTGCTTCAAACTATTTGCGTGAAGATTGTGCAAGCATTATGATTACAAATGATTCAAATTGTACTAATCTGGATGATATCCATTCCGACAAACAAATGGTCTCAGAATTTATCAACCGGGTGCAATCGATAAACGTTAATAACACATGTGTTAATCTATATGAAAATTACCTTTGTACTGGCAAGAAAATATCTATTTCCCCCACAACCACACTCGCTTGTTCATTATCCTTGTCTAATTGCTATTGGGCAAACAAAACAGCTTCAGTGAGTTTGTGTAATGTAAACTTTCCTGCAGTACTCAAACACGCTGTAGGATCTCATGGTGGACATTGCGTTTCGGAATGCAAATCAACGGGTCGTAATTATTTTTGGTGTGAAACGGCGGGAAATACTTGGGATTATTGTTTTCCAAGCGCACAACAGGATTCTGTTGGAAGAACTTGCAAAGGAGTTTGTAGCTTACCAGGTAAAATTACACGTTATAACTATTCCTGCATATAAATATTTTGCATATGCACTTAACTCTCGCTATAAGAGAAAGCTATAAATCACATCAGTCTCGTATATAGGAATTCTCCTATAGAGAGAGCTAGGGGGCCATTCAAGTACCACGTTCCTCGAAAAACGCGTTTTTGGCCCACCCTATCCCGCTGTAATTTATTCATTTATTCCGTTGGCCCCCGTATTCCCCTTGTAACTCGCTGTAATATTTCGCCGCCCCCTCACCTATCCTATAGGAACGGAACGTTCCACATGATGGAACGCTGTAATTTAAGCTCAACAGATGGCCCCCATTTATTGTAATATATTTTGCTGCCAGCATGATTTCCTAATTGAATAAAACTAATTAATTTAATTTTAATGTTTATTATTAGTTATAATTATTATTTATGCAGTATTTAGGTTAATTTTTCAGAAATGAAAACACTGTTGTTATCTGCAGTTATTTATTATGTTCATTTACATACAATTTCATACAGGCCTACAACAAAAACTAACAACTAATTTCTAAAATTTCCTACAAACGTAACTCTATTGTTTCCATATTTTCAATGTCAGGGTTAAATGTTATTTATTCGCATCAATATTGGTTTGCTGATCAGCAGATGTTAGTCGAGTGTCCAAAATCTCATATCGTTGATCACAAAGTTGAATAAAATTACTTAACCCTTGACCTAATTTAAGTATTTTGACTTGTTCGCAAAACGATTTTGTATATGCTTAGCGGATCTACATGTCCCTAAAAATGTTGATCAACATAGAATGCTAGAAATGCGTTACTGAAACGGAAGCACACGAGTAGTAGTTAAAAATGAAACAACTACCAGAAAAATTCTGAAAATAATAAAACAACACTGCTGTCAGATCTGTGATCAAAATACTGGTTGGACTTTTTGTTAAACTTCATAAAGTGATGTTAAATGTAAAAATAAATAGATGCGCATCGTGTAAGCAGATCTGCATGTTCCACACTGTACTGTCTTTATAGCAAACTAAAAAATGATTGAATTAAATTGATGGCCAAAAGACATTTCGTGTGATAACTTTGCTTTAAAGCATAGGACATGATATAATTCTCCGAAAAAAATCATCATTGATCACGAAGTTGTCTGGAAATTTAAATAATTAAACAACAGTTTATAGTAGCAAAATTTTAAATTTTACGTAACATTTAACTAAAACTAATTCGAACTTACTTACAATAAATATTTAGGAAGCAGATCTGCGTGTCATATTTATAATCAGAATCTGTTATTGTTTTTCTTTTAAAAAATTGATCACTAATATTTTTATTTATATTATTGGTGTTGATCAACAGCATGGTAATTTTTAAAATAATAAATAAAATACCTTACATCCCCAAAATATTATTATACATTATGTAAAAAAATACAATTTTCTTTGTTTAGAGATTTATCACGATCAAAATGCCTTTCATATGCTGCACATACCTACATTCCAATCTTTGGTACGTGCTGCAAATAACAGATTTTTCTCAGAAGAGTTTATTATTCGGTGAAAAGGGCATGTCGTATACTCGAAAATCTTTCCAGCAATGTTTCCGGCTACACTGTATTTGTCAGTATTCTTACCATAAATGTGAAATAATAATTATAAAATGGTAAAATCAGGTTGATCAACAAATTTACTAAAAAAATTACTATTATTAGCAATCATTAGTTTATTATTATGTAATCGTTATTACAGTATGTAATGATTTTTTTGTAGTTGATCAACAGTATACTTATGTTAAATATTTTAAACACATAATCGCCGAAGATTTAGATTTTATTGACTAATTTAATTTCATCTTTTTTATCTTTCCACCTTGACCAAATGTGACATGAAACAACAAAATGTACATCTTTTTGAATTTAAACTGAATTCTTGAAATTCAAATGTATACATTTTGTAACTTTTTTAAATGTTTCAATAGTGTATTAAGTTGGAATAGCTTTAGTTGATCAACGAATAATTATAATATATAAAAGTTTTTGTAAAATGTAGTTGTTTTCCACTGTTCACGACATTACCTCTTGTTTAGTGAATTCGTTTTAAACGTTTAGTTGATCAACACATTAAAAATAAATGTAAATTGTATTATGCATACTGATAAACCATTCTATACATATCCTAGCAATGCATCTCAACATTATTGCTGCTATTATATTTATATTTATGACGAATTATACGCTTGTGAACCGTATAGATTTCATTTATTACGCTAAAATTGATTTTAGGTTTATTACGTTGATTAACAGACTATTAAACTTAATTTACAAAATATAACATTTTGCTGATCAGCATATTGTAGTGTTTTAAATATGTAGAAGTGAACTTTGGTTTAAGACAATAATTTGTACCTACTTTCTAAACATGGCTTCTTCCTACATATTTAATTCAAATATGTTATTCTCGGAAGAGGCTACTTATGAGGTGCCGTGGGTGTTGAACAATTGGGAAATGCTTCCTGCGTGGGAATCAATTAAAAGTAGCCAAAAATTTAAGTGATGTTCAAATCAGGTGATCTGCAATGTTGGTAGTGAGACAATTTCTCTGTTTTATAAATAAAAGTTTCTGCGTTATTTTGTATAATTATTTAAAATGCCATTTGTACATCCTATTAGTTCAGAAAGTGTTTAGCATAAAATTGTTAATTGCTTGCCGTATTGTTGATCAACAGGAATTTTCGCTTATTTTCAACTAGCAAATTTTAAATCTTCACAGATTTTGAGTATTTTTGGGTATTTTGATTCAAATTCTCCTATATTGTAATGTCAATCGGAAGTAATTTGTATTTTATAATTTATTGTTATTTAGTTAAATGGTGTTGATCAACACTTAATGCCATAATTGTAATTAATTGGTGATCATGTTTTAACTGCAGCTGATCAGGATAAAAGGAATGATCCGTTAGTCTGTTTTTAATTTTTGTTATAATAATTATAACTTTAAAGTTACTTGCATTTTTTAAATCATGTACGTTAATGATGTTCATCTAGAGAAAATCGTAATTGTAACAATTGTTGGTCATGGTTGTTAGTGTAGCTGATCAGCAGTATCTTGGAAAAAAGGATCCTGTAGTGTGCGTTTACAATTTTTATGCAATACAAATATAGCAATAATTGTAATTCTGCTGTTGATCAACACTATATAGGTCTATAATCTTAAAATTATACTAAAATTATGCACTTAAATGCTGTTCATCAACAGGAGAATATAAATATTGTAAGTGTTTCAGTGTTCCTGACTAAAATTAGATAATAGATCGAAAGTTGAATAAATTGATCGACACAAAATTGATTAAGGTTAATTGTTATACTATTAAGAGTGGAATAGTCATAGGTATTAGTTATTTTGCATTTTTTACTTATGTGCGGCAATGACGTTGATCAACAGGGGAAGATCATATTGTAACTATTGTTGAACATGTTTGATATTGTTATAAATCAACAGAATATGAATGGTCCGTTTTTATTATAATCATAGGTGATAGCTATTTTGAAATCTTTAAATAATGTACATAAAAAGTAGTTGATCAACACGGAAAAATTATAATTAGAGAAATAGTTTATCAAGTGTTTTAGTGTAGCTGATCAGCAGGAGAGCTCTTCGTTTTTGTATACTTTCACCGAACTTGTGGTGGCCAACTCCTCACATGTTCAGCAGTTTTTGCAATCGGTGTGGAGTTAATTTGATTCGAAGCATTGTGTTCATCAGTTACTATATTTTGAATAAATTACCAAGTATTGTTTGAGGAAGTGCAAATTCATTAGAATTGTGAAAAAACGTAGTGTGTTTAATTTAATGGCTGATTTATGTGTAATTGCGATACATTTACTTTAACAATTTGGGATTGTTGATCAACAAAAAGTACCCTAGGTTCAGACCTGAGCATTAACGTAATACAAATTATTGTGAACTAAATTAAAAAAGTGATAACTATGCAGTATTTGAGTTATAATTTCAGTATCCCGGTATCCGTGATAATCTCCGACATATTTTGCAATTTTTCAATATTTTTATATGATTAACAGGAGAAAATTATAAACAGCAATTGGTGTGATCATTTGGTGTAATTTTTCGATCAAAAATTCTTAATCTGTTTTAAATATTATTACTATTGATCAACAAAAAAGGTCGTAATTATAATATATTATGTTTATCAGTGTAGCTGATCAGCAAACGCGAAACATTTAGCTTGTATTACTTTATTATTACAATCATCAGTGATAGTTACTTATTTTTGAAATCATCAAGCTCATGGTGTTAATCAACAGGGAAGAAAGTGATTATAATAGTTGTTGATCATATTTGTCAATACAGCTGATCAGCAGACGAGAAATGATCCGTTAGTTTGTGCTCACAATTAGTATTCCAATCCTAATAAATATACCTTGCAATGTTAAAATTATGAACTTTAATAGTGTAAATAACAAGAGAATATAAAATTAATAATTATTGCTATGTGCTTCAGTGTTGCTGACTTGCTGACCAGCCGAAGATAAATGATACAATAATTGTACGCTATTATTATTAGAATAATCAAAGTACTTACTTTGCATTTTAAAAATTGTGCTTTACTTGTGTTAATCAACAGGGAAAGATTATAAATATAATAATAATAGTTGAACATGTGTGCTAGTGTTAACAGAAGATAAATGATTTTATTATTGTTACAATTATAAGTGGAAACTATTTTGCAATTGCTAAATTATGTTTTTTAATGGTGGTTGCTCAACACGGGAAAATGATAGTTATAAATACTGTTTATCATGTTTAGTGTAGCTGATCAGCAAAAGAGAAAGGACCCTTTAGGCTGTTAAAGAAAGCTGCCTTTCCTAAAGCATTTATAAGCCATGTGGAAAGCACTTCATTCTTTAATACTTTTACTGCACTTCCGGGCGACAACTCCCTACTGGCTTAGCAGTTTTTGCAATCGGCGGGAATTAATTTATTCAAAGCATTGTTTTTGTGTGCATCGGTCACTTTAACTTTAAAGAATTCCAAGAAAATGTTTGAAGAAAGGCAGCAGTGATTGTGGAAAATCACTAGTGGTCCAATAGCTGTTTTAATTTGATGGCTGGTTTATAAGCAACTGTGATGCATTTACGCCAAAACGGAGACTGTTGATCAACAAACAGTATCCCAGGTCCATAACTAGCCATAACGCAATAAAATAAATTAATGTCAACTAAATGCAAAAGTGTTAACTATGCAGTATGGGATTTATATTTTAAGTGGTTTTTCGTGATAATTTTGTTTAATAGTCAGTAATATTATTTTGTAAATAAAATCAAAATAGTAACATTAAGATGTGTTCATTCTCGAGCTAATTCAAAAGGTTGCACTGAAGAGTCCAAGTATATTTTTAATCCTGATCAGGCGCCATCTTAGTTTGTAGTTACTTTTACGTAATCATTTTTTAAATAAATACTACCTAAACGATCGTATTCATAATACAATAATAATGCATTTACAAATTAATTTTTATTTGCTGATCAGCTGTAATCAAACCGTCAATACATTCAGAAATTAATCTTGACCAAGAGATTTGAATGTTTTGATCATGCTTTTAATGTCGAAGTCATATTTTATTAAATGCATTTTGCCAATTTTGCTGTAATAATTATTTGTGTCACTTTAACCTAATTTTTACGAATTTAATAATCATTTTGTAATTAATGGTTTATCTTCAATTCGCAGATTTGCAATATCTTTATTCAAGAAATAGCAGCAAATTTTTATTTGCCGTAAATTCTTTCGAATTCATGCTTTCAGATAGATGGCGCCCCTATATGTTTACAACATGGTAATCCCCTATGTATTATGCCGACTCCCACCCCATGTCCAGTCGCCACTCCCACCCTATGTATGGGTGTAATTTCCTGTAATTTTTTTCCATATTCTCAACACCCTCCCAACCCGCCTGTAACTAAAACCGTAAGTTTTGCTCGCCCCCTACCCCATCCCTTGGTGGAACGTGGTACTTGAATGGCCCCTTATTCCTTTGTTTCCGTATTTAAAAGTATAGGTCAGCTAAGGGTGATGAATTGATAATGACAAATTAATCGTGTCCATACAAGATTCTTCTTTTATCTTTCTAAAAAATTACAGGTTCTGATGAATTGTAATACTGTAGTGAGTGAATATAAAAAGGAACTTTAAATTGGTTTTTTGTCCCAGTTCTGTTTTTGGTTTATTAGTACTTACATTTAACAATATATTAATTGTAATTACAATATTATATACAACATTATAGTTCTTATTATTTTAGCATTTGATTGTGAGTCAACTGCATTTTAGGTAAGTAGCGTTCATAGAATTTTAATTTTTTGTAGTAGTTATTTTAATATTGTTTTTAGCTTAGTTTCATTTTAAGTTTATTGAGTTTGGTTCAGTAATGAGTAAATTAGATTATAATATTGTCCATTTGTCAGCGTTTGGGCCGTATTTTCAGAGATTCGCTTTAATTAGATTTATTTCACCAAGAAGAATAAAAGTAGATGTTCGCCTTTCTGAAATTATCAGTATTACAGATTAAAATATTGTTAATAATATTTGATACAATAAAACTATTGCTTAATGTAGACAGAAGCATCCAGGATGGAGAACGGGGAAGCGGAAGTAAATGAAGAGGCCGGTTTCTCCCAACCGGAAATGGGTTTCCTCCCCGCGTACAGAAAACTGCCAGAGAAAGCAGCATCAACTATCCGATTTTTTGAGAGGAAGAAGAGCAGTGACCCTGGTTGTTATTATACTGTCTACGGATCAGATGCAGTTTATACAGCCCGGGAATTTTACCATAGCCTGGGGGCCGTGAAATCATTCGGGGCGAACCAAACGAAACTGGAGTATGTTCATTTGTCCCGATCATCCTTTGAGACTTTCGCCCGGGACTTGCTCCTTGTTAAGCAGTACAAAGTTGAGGTCTTTGATAGCAGCTCTAGAACGGGAAACGATTGGGCACTTGCTTACAAAGGATCACCCGGTAATCTCTCCCAATTTGAAGATTTGCTATTTAGTAACAGCGAAATGACAGTGAATAATGGAGTTCTTGGAGTTAAAACTTCCACGGTCAACGGTGTCAAGACTGTTGGAGTGGCTCATGTCAATACCAATGATTGTATTATTAACCTGCTGGAATTCGCGGATGGCGAAGGGTTTACCAATTTTGAATCTGTGCTAGTCCAGCTTTCTCCGAAAGAATCTGTTATTGTTGCAAGTAGCAGCCAGTCTGAGGAACTCACTGGGATCCGTTATATTTTGCAACGTAACAAAGTTTTAGTAAATGAAAGACCTTTAGCAGGCTTTGACACCAAGAATATTACTCAGGACATGAACAAGCTTTTGAGACCTTCTAAAGGAGAGTTGAGCGACTTTCAAGCCCACCCTGACATAGAAAAGGAAGTTGCGTTGTCTGCATTGGCAGCCGTTATCAAATATTTGGAGTTGACTACAAATGAAGAATTCCTCAATCAATTTGAACTTCAGACCTTTGATTTTCATCTTTATGTAAAAATGGACTCCGCTGCATGTCGAGCCCTGAATGTAGATTTCACCTCGGAGGATGAATCGTCCAAAAATGAAGTTACCGTTACTACTACACTTAATAAGTGTCGAACTGCACAGGGGCAACGATTATTGGCACAGTATTTGAAACAACCCTTATTAGACAAAGATAAATTGGAAGAGCGGCTGGATCTAGTTGAGATTCTCGTAAACGATGTTGTTTTACGACAAAACTTATACGAAGACTATTTGCGCCGATTTCCCGACTGCCAAGTTCTGGCAAGGAAATTCATGAAACAAAAGGGGGCCCTGCAAGATTACTACAAAGGTTACCTCTGTGTATCGAAGTTAGGAAGATTGATTGAATTGTTGCAAAACTATGACGGGCCTAATCATACAGTCCTCTCATCTGTTTTTACCGAACCTTTGACAACCCTTAATAGCGATTTTTCAAAGTTTTGTAAACTGATTGAAAATACCCTGGACGTTGATTTAGCAGAACAAGGAGAGTTTGTCGTACGGCCGGAATTCGATAGTTCTCTTCAAGAACTTCGATCTGAGATGGACAAACTCCAGGAGAAAATGTCTAGCGAGGCTTACAGTGTTGCTTCTCAGCTTAAAATGGAAGTTAATAAAACGTTGAAGTTGGAATCTAATAGCCAGTATGGACATTATTTTCGTATCACCTTGAAGGTAAAATTAAATAATTCGATAAAATCCAATTCAGTTGCCTGACACTTTGAGTTTATAATTTTTCTTAATTCATTTTAATACAGTGTTTAAGTAAAACTGCATTATTGAATCTTTTACAGGAAGAAACAGCAATTCGGAACGTCTCTGGCCTCACAATCTTAGATTCCCATAAGGGCGGTGTCCGGTTTAGAAATGATGAACTAGAAAGATTGAGTTCCAAGTACGGACATAAACATCAACTGTACGAAGTCAAGCAGAAGGATTTTGTCAAGGATTTATTGGTAACGTCGTCAAGCTACTACCTAGCCTTTGAACAACTTGGAAATATAATCTCGGCTTTAGACGTTTTCACCAGCTTTGCCGTTTCATCTGTTGGAAATGCAGAAGTTTATGTTCGCCCTCAACTGCTGCCTCGAGGAACTGGGAAAATGTGTTTTAATGATTTGCGCCATCCTTGTGTGGAAATTCAGAGAGGTGTAAATTTTATCCCTAATGATGTGGTTTTCGAGAAAGGGAAAGAATCCTTTTACATAGTTACTGGGCCTAACATGGGTGGCAAAAGTACTTTTCTCAGATCCATCGGTGTTGCCACTTTAATGGCACATGTAGGCTGCTTTGTACCTGCAAAATATGCTGAAATATCTATGGTGGACGCAATATTAGCAAGAGTGGGTGCTGGAGATTGCCTTCTAAAAGGGGTTTCTACATTCATGGCTGAAATGATTGAGACATCTTTCATTCTAAAAGCAGCCACGTCCGATTCTTTGGTTTTGATCGATGAGCTTGGTCGCGGCACATCAACATTTGATGGATTCGGACTATGTTGGGCTATTGCGCATCATCTAGCAGTTAGAGTGGACTGTTTCGGAGTCCTGGCAACTCACTTCCATGAACTGACGGATCTAGCTGCTAAAGTCCCTACTGTCAAGAATCTTCACGTTGTTGCCATAACGGAAGATACTGGTTTACAGATGTTGTACAAATTAGAAAAAGGTTCCTGTGATCGCAGTTTTGGTCTTCATGTTGCAAAAACGACGGATTTTCCTGAAAGTGTTTTGGAAGAAGCTAAAAGGATGGCCACGAAGCTTGAAGATTTTGCCAGCGAAAATGATCTTGATGATACTGTCGAAGGAATTGCAAGGCGAGGGAACGATAAGAAGGATGGACAGGAGCAGATAAACGTGATCCTCGAAAAACTCAAGGAACTTACTGAAACCTGCGAAACAGAAGAAGAGTTTCAGGCCAAAGTAGATCATTTGATTGCTGAAGCGAATGGTATTAATAATGAGTATGTGAAACATATTTTGTCGACTCTATAAATTTAAGTATAACCCCTTCGCAGTATATCTACAATTTTTTGTAGCTTACTGCATTCCCTGCGTCTACATTTCCAAGATATGTTTTATACACGTACATATAAGTATTTTTAAAACAAATTTCAAAAGTCGAGTAATGGATAAACATATTTATTTTTCTTAATTTTGTCAACTTACATTCATTACTTTTTGAGCTTAGAGGAGCAGTAGGGGTGTTTACAACCATTTACTATTGTAATATCTTAAAATGCTATTATTTTAAGCTAATAACATTACATTACTGGAATAAAAGATAAGAAAAGATGTTTCTATCTTTTGAATCACCAACATTTCCCATTTATATTTCTGAGATGAGGATAGGAGATCTGACTCAATGTGCGTATAATAAAGCCAGAAGGTTACTGGATCTTTAAGTCATGTTTTCTCCTAAAGTTTATTTAATTTCAATTATTAAGGGCGACAAATGTTACAATATCTTTAATATTCATTTCAGTACAATAACTGTTATATTCGGAGGTTAGAGAGAAGAAATGACACGAACATTGCTTATGTAAAAGTAGTCATGTTAAAATATCTATGCATTCTTTTTAAAATTGAAGTAATAATATCCGGTATTACAAAACCTCAGGAACAAACTACCAGATAAGAGAATTGAACGAGAGTACGGAGGGCATATTTACATCAATCCGGTCACGTTATAATAATAAGTACTACTATTTATTACCCTAGACGTACTTTAAAAGGTAATTTTTATTTTCGTCAGGAGCTCTCAACAGAGCCTGTTTGGCTATTATATTTAAATAAATGTTTGCGGTTGTCACAATTTTTTTGTTTACTGAATTAGTGCGCAACTTAATAAACCTACAACCCATTCTCGTTGAATTATAATGACACCGAATGGTTATTACCCGTACTATATATCATGAAGAGAAAACTTTGTATAAACACATACATACATATACCAAACATAAACAGTAGATAAGTGATGATAGCTATATGTAGACAATTGTCATCAGACCTGCGATGAAAATGAAAGTGATGAAGGGAAACTACTGTCTGGTTCTGTAGCCACCAGGCCACCAAGTTGTAAACCATTAGAATTTGTAAATAATGACAGCCCAAATTTCTAATTCCGGTGGCACCGGAAATTTGTTACAATATGTAATAATTCTTATTAAATTGAATATACGACAGCCGTATCATTTATGCTGAGCAAACTGATGATGGTGCTTTCCACAAAACCTTTGACACTAGAATGAACATTACCTGTTTTTATCATACTATAAACCCAAAAGACACTACAATGACAAAATGTCAGTAGCCTGAGAAACTATGCTAAGAATTTGGGCAAATGTTCGAAATCTAGTTCTTGAAATTGAAACCATCATTTTATTGTTGCCTTAACCGTGTAGCAAACACCCCCAAAACTTCACAAGTTTATGGTGTTGTTATGTAGATATCAGTATATAAATGAGACATGTTCGGAAAGCTAAATTGTATTAAAAGTTGCGACTTGAGATGTACTATACTATAAGCGCGTCTGTCGTGTTGGACAAAAATTTTAACCTCCATAGATATTCATAAGTTGTCAGTACTTTACACGACCGCGTTTATATTAATGTCAATGTGGACTAGAATATTGAATGTCAGAATGCCTCTGAATGTAAATAACACTGAAGTAAGTATAACTTCTGATATATGTAGACAGCGACGTCAAGTCTTCGGTTCCTGCATACCTTCATGGAAGGATCTTAAAGTATCAATTTCTGTATTCAGGGGATAAAAATTGGTACTTTAGGACCTCTTGCGGGCGATCTGGTTTACATTCCGGAAGAATATTAGTCCTGTTTTTATAATAATCTTATTACAAAGCATATACATAACAGCGGAAGTCTATTTGAAGATGCATGATGAAAGATCAAATAAATTCATTCTAATATTAATAAATAACTATATCTGTACTTTTACGACACGATATTTTCATGTATGGTTTTTATATCGAATATATGGATTTTATATAGAAATTCCAAGCTGTGAAAGATTTAAGGTACAAAACTGCTTACGTTTAATTCTTTTGGATCAAGATTTATTTACGCTGTTTTAGTCGGCAAGTATTTGTATACGAAAATTATTTGCAGTTTCGACGTAGAGTATGTCTGGTGATGCTCTCTACTAAACATTTTAATATTTGTAACTATAGTGTTATAATCAGGAATAAGTACTGATATGGCTTTCCTTCTAAAATAAATAAGGATTTCAGACAAGGACTAGCCATCGATTATTTTTCTTTTTTTTGAATATAAAGAAACCTTGTCAGCTAACACCAACAAACTTGTATACAGTAGCATTGATCTGACGTTAACTTTCTGCGTAACTGGATATAAAATATACAGACTTATTATTCACTTCCCTCGCAATTATAAAGATAAGCAAAACATCGTGAGCCAATTTGCTTTATTTTACCCGGCCTTAATATACTCAGACAAAAACAAGCGTCAATGGCGACCTCGAGAAACGTGACAGCTTCAGAAGGCTATGTCCGAATTCTAAACACATTCTTTTGGCAGTAAGTCATGGAAACAGTGAAGGAAGCAATTCGTAAATTACAACCCGTGTTTAAATGACTGGGGGATTAGGGAATAATTCAATCAAATATAAGCAGATACAAGTTTATGCAAAATAAAAGAAAATTATTTCGTTGTACTGGGTGTATGCATATGACATAGCTTTTGTCATACAATTATTCTACAACATAGCTTTCATGTCATTGTAGAGAAAACTTGATGAAGTCCCTTGTAGAATAAATAATTACTAACTAATTTATTTACAAATGATGAGCACGCATGGAGAAGTTGTGATTGACCGTTCAACTATCATATGTATAATGGAGGATAAGGTTCAAAACGTGAGACATGCATAGTATAGACTTTGATAAGCACATTTTTGTATTATGCATGGATTATAACTTATGAGCATATTTGAGTAATTATGTATATATTCGAGCTTCGGGACGGTGGATGCGTCAGGGTGGAAAATCATGTAAATGCAGAGTAAAAAGTTACGAATATTATTGTAATTTCCTTGCTCTCTTCCCAAGCTAATTGCACCTTCTGAGGATCTTCCTCACCTTAGTAGAACCAAACGAGTATACGTGGTAGATTAAAAGCTTGTTAGTAGCTGTCCCAAGAAGCTCAATCGTATATAAAGGAGTACACTCTCTGACACACCAACAAAACTATATACCCAACAAATCCACTGCCAACACAGGACACAGTCTCCGATCCCATTCTCTTGGATTTAAAGCGATGTGGTGAAAAAAGAAATTGGTATGCATTGCATTAGGTTGACCGATCATAAGGTTACACGATCACGATGCTCATCTCCTTCTCTGCATATAACTTATACTACACGGAATGTTAGTATGCATTGAGAAAGTTCATGAATGAAACTTGGGGGGAAAAGATACGATTTGTGCAAAAAAGAGATGTTGAATATTCCATTAGGTATTTCCACTTGAAGCAAATGTCTTTATAGATTTAGACCATACTTGTCAAGTACAAGGTTTCCCCAAATGCATTGCGAATACTGTATAGCACAGTCATAATCCTCGTCAACAGTTTCATACTTATTACACATAGATATTGAGTTATAGGTATGTATGGACCATCAACTCATTTCACCAGATGACTCGATGAACTAAATATTCAGCCTCTTTGTACACAGACAAAACCTTGTGTAATTTTATTGACTTATAGTTACGAAGTTACCATTTTACATTTTTAATTCAGATGTTGGATTAGACTATCGCCGTAATATATCTGTGTTGCAAAATTGCATTGATGTTAACAACGTTATTTTCCCTCAAGTTATTGCACTTGAAATTGTGTTTCGCATTCATAACCAAGTATGTAAATGCTACTGACCGGCTCCTGTTGTTATTGAGTTGAATTCCCCATGTCATGTAAAATTGTATTTATCAATTAAATGATACTCAGATATCAGGTTTATTTTAATGAATACATATGTATTTATTTACTTAATTTGATGCTAATTACAGAAGATGTTTGGTCGGTATGCCCATACAACAACATAAAAACTAATTATCGATGTTTTCCTCTTCTGTCCGGTAACTGTAAATGAAAAATACTTATACTGCATTTACAAAAGCAAAGAAATATTAAGTTACAAGCCAAACCGCCGTAAACAAGTGCTCTAGTGTAAGTATAGTAATGTGGTGAGATTTGGAAATTTTAAATTCCAATAGATTCATTCACGACCCTTTGGTGTGTGTCGAGCGCCATCATCTGCATAAGTTGATATGTATGTACACATTTGCAGAAGCAGACTGGTATAATAGTTCAGTGACCGGGAATGAACTTGATTTCCCACTACTTTTCGTTACTTTTGGTTTGCCTTTAATCTCCATTTACTATACTATTGTCAGTGTGCCTCAGAAGCAATTATATTTAGGGTTTACTTTACATTTAATGGTTCTTTTTTGCTAATCTGTCTTACCAAAGGTGTTGGTTTTCACTTAATATATCTTCCAACTTCAATTATTAAAGATCCTATTTTCCAAATTCTACTCATTCAACTTCAACAGATTTTATTTATCATTCAATAATTCGACCTCCCTGCTTACCATTGCGTATTCATAAGAGAAACACGATTACCATGAGGAACTTGGCGAAATCACTTGCTGTATCGTAATCTGTACAATGGAGCATCAGGTCAGAACTCAAATCTTTCATATATACTTTCACAAAATAAAGAATTGACCCCCCAATGAGCGGAACAGCATAAAATCAAAATCATGAAATTGCAATATCGATTACTGGGTCTCCAACCAGGGTACCCGCACAAATTTTCCACTTGAGAGATGCGAAAAATGTTTTTTATCCCGTACGCACCTATTCTTTCCGTCCTTAATAAGTATTTATTACTACATATATCCCAAATGCGAATCTAGTTTCGTCTTTAAAAATTAACTTTTAAACCGTTCTGCTTGAGAATGTCTAGGTCAATTCAGGTTCAAACTATAGCATCCCGTATAGCCTCACATGGATTAAGCTTACCTATAAGAACATTTGACTCTTGTAAGTTGACAATATTCATCACATTTTTATGAATAATTAATATTGAGTGCTATAGTAGTAGTAGTAGTAAACACAAAAAATATCTGTAGATAGGTGTAACATCGATTTTCAATTTAATTCATCAATGACAACGCACGAAATAAAAATTTTTAATGATTCAAGTATCAAGTAACACCTGTTTTCACTACATGCCAAATTTCAAGAGTAACTGCTTACGTTATCTATCAATACCACTAACTAGAGAAAATGATGCAGGACTTGCTGCTTAGGAAAGAAAATCTAGGAGAAAATTGATAGGATAGGATGTAAGCAAATTTAGAAAATAATTTTTTAACAGATAGTAAACTTACTTACCAATACACTTGACATGCATATAACCTATAACAATATGAACTTGTAAAACAAGCTTCGCAGCCGTTAATACCAGTTTTTGATTCTTTAGTCTTATCATGTTTGATTATACAATTTGAGCATGATATTCTAAAATAGGAACATATTTAAATCAATAAAATGTGGGAAGAAATTCCATTTACATTGGTTTTAGTGGTTGAAAATTGCTAAAATTATAAATACCACATAGTATAAAGCTTTCTTTCATTTGTAGCAAGCTGCACCCAAAAGCCCTCTAGATCAACTCTCACTTCTACAAATCGGTTATTAATTGAAAGCAACACGTATTTTGAATAGAAAATGTGAAATAATCCAATTTCATTTGGTTTACGGTCATTGTACGTGAACATTTATGTCATTCATATAGTGATTCGTGTATTGAATTACTCTTGTCATATATGCACTTCCAACGACGAAGGAGCAACTTTTTGCGTTTTAGCATTTTGATTGCTTCGATTTACACTTTTCATCTGTTTACGTTGCCCATTGTAATTGCAGTATTTTGCACTCCCGTTGCGGTAACTGATCAAATACTAACAAAACCTATTACATCCTTTCACATGTGTAAGGTGAAACAGAAATTTAATTATTGTCGTACACAACTTTAATAGCCTTTGTATTCCCAGTAAGTGATATACGAGCTCAATTATTAGTGTCATTAATTGTTACGGGAGAAAAAGACAATGGGAATTATATGTTCTGGGGTACGAAAAAAGACAATATACGTATACACTTTATAGACAATATGCGTTCTAAAGAAAACCACTTTCATCTTCGTTTTATGCAGAGCAAGCAGAGTAGGGTGCGTTTTCATAGAAAACCCTTGATATCATCATATACTTGTCATATGTGGAGACGCATATACATAGCTGATATGACATTATACATTGTTATCTATTCACAGTTGACAACTTTTCTTCATGGCTACTTAGCTTTAATCTATTTTATACTGGACTGCGTCTTTTATAAACTCTTGTCTCTCATGCAGGTTGGAGGGTAATTAGAAATATTAGTTTTCGTAATGCTTAAGTATGTTCTTAACTGCTTTTGGTGTTGACAATCGTAACGATTTCTATTATTCGTCAGAAGTTCAAAAAACATAGATTGATGAAGGATTAGCAGAAAATGTTGATGGCAGGAAGAACACTGAACTATCTATCTATGCTACAAAATTAATGATGTACTACTGCATTAGTCATAGTGTTCTTACATATTATGTTTCTTTTCCTCCTTGCATAAATACACATGTATGTATGTGCAGCAGAGATTAATAACATGATTAGGTAATTTTTTATAAAGTTTTAAGTCACAGCAATAGACTTGGAAAAAGCCTTGAAAACGGAACTTTTTTCTCTTCATTTTTGGGCTGTTATTATTTTTTAATTAAATATTTAGCACCAAACTTCAAAATTCTTTATAGAGCATTATGATTAGCATCTGAAATATTTGCGTTGATAACGAAAATTCATTTAAGTAACTCGTTTTACGCTCAAAATGATTCTAAATATTTGGGGCACTATGAAATCAAATAAAGTTACTTATCTCTTTAATTGTGCCATGTGAGTATTCTGATCGGTGGTAACCAAGAAGTACAGCATGTATTACTACTTATTATCATGGGAATACGTACGTAATAGATTATGCACACGCATTATCGTCAGGAAGCAAGACTACTGTACATTTTCTAATAATCATTTTTGCTTACACTTGCATTATCCGCCCTGTTCAGCTGATTGTAATTATCCTCTCAAGCATTACAACCTCATCCACCGGGTTGCAATGAATGAAACAAACCTCAAGATTCCATACACTACATTAACTTTCCATAATACCAGCATAGAGCTACATACTTTGTCACTTCAATCTTGGTTCGACTTCCCGCAACAATGTCGTTACGTGAACCCGTTCCACTACTCTTACATATTAAACATGACGCAAACGTCAAATTATCAATGATGAATAGATGACATTTGTATAGATGAGAAAGTATGCACTGATTCAATTTCAGGGAGTTAACGGTATAAGTTGCACCTCTGGTGACATAGTCGCATTCACACATAAATCTAAAAATGAATTGTCCTGACTCATTCTAATGTTATGTATTCACTAATGGAGTTGGACTTACATGTATAATGTATACTGAGTTGAAGTATAGAAATCGGGAACCACAGACAATACTATTACTTTCGCTTTATGTTACAGAGTATCGAACACTGAAGAACGATTTCTTGAGTGAGGTACAGTACAGTTCATAACATAGAAATACAGATTAACATTGCTGCCCAGCAAATGTCATCCACACAACAAGAGACTGTGTACTTTTAATCAAGAAGTCGTATGAACAGTTGTTACAATTATGTCAACGGTAGGGTTAGCAATTAGGAAAATGAAAAGCTTGTTACACATACCATGGAATGTAGGAGTGTACGTGAACAAATTGTGTGCTTCTTCATCTGTGTAATTATCACTAAAAAACTCCTTGTAAGTTAGCTAAAGAAAGTTTCGTTCATGTAAGAGCCCCATATTCTGCCTCTATATGTCATTTTTTCTTCTTAATTTAATCTATTAGCATTTACATTGTAAAATTTTAGCATTTTTCAATGAGTTGAAGTATCTCAAAAACGTTTTTGGTTTCTCTTTTCAGATTAACTTCGCGTGAAAATTAAACAAAGCACTCAACTCCGTCAAGAGCTGAAACTTTTGAGGAATTTTCAATTCTGAATTGTGTAGTAAATACTAAACATTCGTGTATGATTAACTAAAGCAGGTATGGAGGTATACGCCGTCAGCCTTTGACACAGTTTTCGTTCGGTGAGCCGCATGTTAAAATAGTGGGCGAGCTTGTGACCGATGGCAGACATAACAAACCACGAAGTCAACTACACAACAAGGTTTATTATAAGCATAGTAAATACGAACTTATAATTAGGTTCATGTACACTACCATGACTGCACGGAAGAATAAGAGTGTTAGTAAAGTCGTAGAACATAAATGAAACTGTCATGAAAATTCAGCCGTAACTTATGAATCATAATAAACCCATGGTCGAGTCACTGTTTCGTGTACCTTTAAGTAGGCAATTGATTTAAATTTCCAATAACTCTAGTAAAAATATTGTCTGTACCGATTTATTCTCCACTTTTTCCTCCTCTTTCTTGTGGTGCTTTGTAATACATATACGACTCCGCTGTACAGCGAAGCTGTTGAGAGATAAAATATGAAGCGTTGAAAGTTTTGTATGATGTCGTTCTGGTTGCAGGCGTATATACTGAAACGTTTAAGCTACCTATAATAGACTTACCTTAATAGTTTTTAAAGCTTCAATATAGGTACATAATGTTTTCTATAATCATGTACAATAATGTCCAAGACCTATTAGCGGCTTCAAGGCTTTTACGTGCACTCACTCGGTCATCCACATTTTAGTACCTACGAAGACTAGTTATGATTTTCCTGAATTGTGTCTCTCTTTCTCTTTCTTTAAACTCGATCCGTGCTGGGGGAAGTGAAATGAGACGGATTTTCGTGCTGCTCGAAACCCACTTGAGTAGCTTATGACGTGAGCAAATGCTTCTGAAATCCTACTTGTGATCACCGAAGTAAGTACTTCAACATTATATAGTACAGGTGGATTCGTGCATATGAGAGAATTGTAACATTTGAGTCCCATCGTAACAATACGATTGATGAGGTGGATGAGGGCGGGCGTTACCGTTCATTGTTATAAGCAAGGCTCTCTGGTTACAAGTTTCTATTTTCTTTTTTAGGGTTTAATAATAAATAAATGTTGGTGGTTTACGGGGGATCTCTGACACTATGACTGAGTTAGTAAGGTACATATACCTAGGTGTTTAACTTTGGGTTACGTTTGTGTATACAGGAGGTGATGAATGTGGAGAAGCCTTTTGGCTTCGGTATTTATGAGCCAGCCACTTCCTTTGGCAAGTCCACTGTCAAGGTAACAGTAGCAAGAAGCACATCAGACTACAAGCATTGACTTATACTACCCCAGTAAAAATCTACAAGACTAGGACAGCAGGACATTTATCTGTTAGCAGTAAGAGTTCGAGTCGGTTCACATTCTACATTTTGGAAACGTTTCAGTTCGTGTCCGCGTCTGCACAGTTTTTTTTGAAAAAAAAGAGTTGTGGTGTTGTTGTTATTGGGCTGTCCTGAAGAATCTCTTCAATTAATACATCTATATATCCCCAAAGGATTATAGAATCTGTAGGTGCAGGAAAGCAGGCTGGTTCATCGTAATAAAACCGGTCTTGTGGCAGGCAAGGCAGTCTTTTCTTCCTTCTTAGTGACTCTCAGTTCAAAGTTCCTCATATTTGGTGCTTCTCTCTCGGGTCGACCTGTTCACAGTTGTGTCTTCGTCAGTGTGTGCTCCGGTCTGCACGATAAGGACCCCAAAGAATTTTACCCACATTTTTTCATTTAACACTCTTGCAACACTTTTGTGTTTATTTGTTTTTGTCTTTAAATTCCTTTAAGGATCCTTATTCAGGTATTGACGATTTCTAGTTTGTTCAGTTTTAAAAATTACTTCCTCTCCAATTCAAAGCATTTAGATTTGTTGCAAATAGTTGTAATACATTCTAAAAGGTATTGTAGGGCAAAAAAGTACCGTAGACTTAATCTACAGTATTTATAAAGTTTTCAATCAGACATAATAAACATTGGGTTGACATAAAAAATCTTTGTTTTCAGATCAAAATGAACGGAAGAATTAGTCTGACGATTTTCCTAGCCCTGTGTATCTTGGCTTGTGCTTTAGCAGCTCGCTCTCCATCCTCATCCTATCCCAGATACACTAAGAAACGTGTAGCAAATTCTAGAATTGGAGAAAGAGCTTCCGCATCAGCCACTTCAGCCGCTTCCCATAGCTCATCTGCTGTTTCATCTTCTGCGGATAGTAAATCCAAAACAGGGGAATTAATTAAAGTTGCTAAAGCAATTGCAAGATCACATTCCACTTCGGAAGTGCTCACCCTGAATTTGACCAATCTTTTGATTTTGATCGTGCTGAAAGCCGTGATTTTCGGTATCGGACTCTTCTACTTTGGTGGTGTGACCTTTAAGGGTGGTCATGGAGGAGGAAATGGATGGGGAAGAAGCATTGACAGCAAATCATCCTCATTCATGACCGAGGGTGAACTACTGCTGATGCTCACATATCTCCTTGGAGCCACTAATGACAACTACGAGTGCATGTATCGGGTAGCTTGTGAAGATCCTTCCAAAGCCAAGGAGTATTTGAATGTGTCTAAAATGATTGTGAAGGGAGCTAAATTCATGAAGAAGTAAGTTTTAACTTTCACAATAATATTCACCTTCACTTATTTATATAACTATCCATATATGTAGATAATAGTAGTGTTCCTGTGTACAATTGCTTGCATCCATATCCACTTTCTCGTGAATCGTTTCAAGTTGGAATCGTATTGATAGATAGGAAATAATTTTCGTCAACAGTATTCATTACAATTGTGTTTTTCTAACGCATCAATTAATCGGGTTCCCTAGTTCTCACATCGTTGTCGGCCTACATCATATATAGCAATCTTTCTTCACAACGTGTATAGATTATAAATCTTGTATTGTTACGATCCACTCATAAAATTTATATTACCCAGCAGCATATATGTAATGCCTCGTTTATACGGAAATTTATACCTGAATTTTAATTATAACATAGGCGTAAATCTTGGGAACTCATACGGCACGCAGATTAGTAGCGAATGAGTATATGCCACACAAATATAAAGCATAATACCCCAGAGCATTGTGCTCTTGCAGTAAGCGGTCGTATGTATACACCAACGGAAACTGCCTGCTAAGTAATATTTCGACTCCTCGTGCGGTTGCAGGTGAATGTCGTTATTGTTATCATTATGCTCTTCTTGCACATGAAGTATGGTGCACTGCATGTGTTCATCACCTTCATTTAGTTCCTAAAGGGTGAGAAATAATGTGACAGGGTCGGAAGGTTCTTAAGGAAATAAAATACTGCAGTCTTTTATTGGCGTTTAAAGTATAGCTGTGTCACTAGTACATGTGCCTACTTACTAGTAATGCTAAATTTTTTATGCTTTACTATTATTTATTATTAATATTTAAAAATGAATTAATCATTAAATCGTTTCAAATTAATTATTTAGTTTTAAATAAGAATAGTAAAGAATATTTTGATCCACTTTAAAAAATTATTAGCAAAATTAATTATTTGGATATGACACCAAAGCTGATAATCTTTTAACCTGACGTGAATAATGCTCAAGTGTTACAAATTCGTTTGATCGCTGCAAATGGTCAGACCGTAGCTTGGCAAGGAAGGGAAAAAATGGTGTACATAGGAATGTATCTCATTCATTCACCTGCTTCTAAACCTGAAATCGGCATGCCAAAGGCACTGACTATTGAATAAGACTTGTACCACAGTTATGCAAGTTGTTGTGGTATCATCATTTATATTACGTGAAGGTAGTTGTAGTAGGATCTGGGTTTCGACGTAGGCTTCGACCTACCGACTGACTACAAAAGATGGTCAGTTGAGAGATGAAAATTATGCTGAGCTGAGTCGGTTCCGTTAGGGTCATTTAGTCTTCCTGCTCAGCACACAAATGCATTGCATGCCCTCTGGAAAAGCCGGCTTTTCAACTTATTCTCTCTCTATTACCGTGCCTCAAACACCATATAAAATCCATTGGATTACTATATATCAACTGTTGGCACCTGTATACACAATCTTCATTTCTTTTTGACACTTAGGATCTTCACATACTAGTCAAGCCTGGTTTTATAAACAAACTGTAATAGTTTACCTACGCAATAATTTTTGTACATCACGCTACAATGTTTTCCTTCGCGAATGTTTACGGCAGTGGTGCATGTATCTATACGTATGTATAAACTTTATCCACCACAAAAATTCACACAATGAAGAGATTTCAATTGACAGTGTTTGTTTTTTGCCGTAAAATCAAGGAGAGTCTAACCTCATTTTGCTTGACTCCAAAAACTTTGTTTCGTCATACTTTTCCCCTCAAATGTAGTATTATAAGCAGTTAAAACAAATGCCCAACCCAGGTTATATTCTATATGACACTGATTCAATTATACTTTCATGATCCATCAGGCGGGCTTTGAAACCGTGTTATGTCTGGTTTATGTACACTCAGTGCATCATTCTTCTTCCTCATCAGTACTTACTAGAGAAAATTAGTTTGACCACAGGACATGCATAATGTCGACGGCTGCACTTCCCCCTAATGTTTTTCAATTTAAGTAAAGTTTCATAAGTTGTCCTTGCGTAGGCCGAATCTAGCAATTATTCTGTCAAAAATTACACGTTTTCCGAAATGAACATGAGTAGAAAATCATCAGGTAACTAAAAAGCGTGCGTTAGGGAGTTTCATTCAGATCAAAGCATATGTACATGTGGGCTTACGATATCATGTTTTAGTATCTAGATTGTCAGTGTCAAGGCTTTGAATGAAATCGAGAAATAGTTTTTTGTAGTTTTTATTACGTACTCATATATTTCAGTTAATTGCTTTGTCCAACTTTCTAGACCGTTTTTGCTTATCTAGTAGGTCTCCCGACATCCCGACAGTACACACGAGTTTAAAACGTCCGTGACATAAACCATTTGTTTTATGTTTACAAATCTACACATATGTGCCCCACACTAAACGAACCATGAAAGTATGGATCATAGTATGTAGGTTTAAAAGCATTGTAATATGCTTGACAGATGCTACTATATACTATACTACAGATCAGCATCATATATAACCTTGCAACTTGAGATCAAGTGGAGTTTCATGAGAGAAGATAAAATATTATGATGAAACAACTTGTGCAGAGCAGGTTATATGAAGAAGATATCCACAAAGCCTTATGTATGTACACACGCATAAAACAATGCAATATTGTGATGGACAAACCGTGGTTTTGGTTAGTTTTTTATTCGCCGGCCAAAAGCAAGTTCGTGAATCTCCGTTACTTACACTCATTCTTTGGTTATTACCCATGTCTCCATTTGGAAACCTAGAAAGACAGTAGGTTAGTATGGAATCGACAATATCTCAACACTGCGTCCACAAATTTGGCATGAAAGACTTCAATATTCTTCACGTAATCTCGTTGAAATCACATATGAGTCGACAAGTTAAGGTGTGCCTATGCAAACATATACATACACCTGGGAAGTCATCAAACAAGTTCATAAGAGGAATTGAGTCATGTTGATTTCCAGTTTTCATTGCTCTCTGTTACGATAAGTATACGTTGAATACTTCTGAGTATACGAATAATATGACCGTCAACATTGTATAATAAATTTATACGAAAAATGCAAACAGTTTATTATATTACTCTCTTATGGAGTTACCTGTACAAGTTGGCAGTCCTTATGTGCTTCTAGTGATTATACAATTTGTACAAAGTATATAGAGTCAAAGCGGGTTAAATACTTTCATGAAAATGTGAGAACGGAACCTTTTTGGCCTGCATTACGCGTTTTATTATCTCTTCGTATGTGCTCTCGTACTCTGCATGGCCTCTTTCATTTGCTGTAAAGATACTTGAAGCAATGATTTTATTTGTATTTTATAGTACCTTCCGCACAATTCGATATTCATAGACCTATAATGTATCTGTATATACAAGTCAAGTCTTCATAGTGTATATTGTAACATAACCTATGCAGTGATCACCATGTTGGAAATTATTCATTCATGATACTGTCAGTGAGTTCATGATTTGGAGGTTGGAAAGGTCAACTACAAACCACCAGTTTCACAAGGTGCTAAGTTATGCATGCGATGGTGCGTATAAGGTTATGTTTAAGACATTTGGGGTAAAAGAGGAGAGTCCTTTAGATTTTGAACGATAGCATTAGAACGTTTAATTTAGTGTTTCACAGTTTAGGACAGACATGTCATTCAGCAGGTGTGCTTTCATTGTTGAATTATTGCGGCACTGTGGAGCTTCCTATTTTATTCCATAACAAATCAACATATTATCATCCGAAAGATAACTCATCGTTGTCTTCTAGCTCTTTTATTATTATGGAAATTGTTCAAGTTTTAATGATTATTCCCATCTCTTTATGTCTAAAGTCGTTGCATTTTTATTGCATAATAATGACTTATACATTCCGATGTTTCCTTTCACAGTGTCTATTGGGTCACAATGAATCCCGTGTAATTTTATTTCTGAGCGAATTAGACACGTTGGTATCATCGCAGATTTACATTGCAAATTATTTTGTAATGCCCAACAATACTGTTACCGTCCTATGTCCTTTCTTCAACTTGTGATGAAGTACGTCCGTTGAGCCTGTTTACTCACAATAATAATGATGAGCCTATATTGTTCAACAAGGGGAAAATGTATTACCCAAAGTTAAAAGAAGAGAAATATATACATAATGACAGGACTTATCACACAGTACAGCTTAAGATGATCATTGTAAATTACTATAATCCTGCAAAAGAAAAAAATAATTGAGAATCGAACGTTCATTACAGTCCAATCAAATCTAAAGCTTGTGTGTGACCGGATAGTTGGTATAGGTAACATAGAAGTACTTGAATAAAGTGAATTACAAATCAGGCAGTGGTGCTGTATTTGCAATAAGTATACAGTAATGTTTGAATGCCATGAAATACCAATTAATGAAAAAACTTCTGTGTTTGCTAACTAATGGTAATAACCGTAGTAGATACTTAAATCCAAATGAATCGGCAACTATTAGAAGTCACTATTATGCTTCAATCCCATCTTCAATCCAAAGAATTTAAAAACTGAAACTTCAAAATTGAGAATACCTAGTAATTTGCTTGGAGCTAATATAGGTCGTCTGAGTAATAGAAAAGCAAGTTCGGTGTAAAATGACAGATATGTGCTAAAGGAAGTAGCATAAGGAGGGAAATATAAGGAACAAGGCCATAGAAATGACTTGGGTTGGATTTTGAAATTACCTACATACTTTTTTGTTTCTTTCCGAGTGTTATTACTATGTACTTCCACGTATATAACACTACTGTGAGTGGTTGGGAGAGTTAAAAAGTTGAAACTAACGGTGAACAAAAACTTGAATTCGTACTCACCATCGGACTGAAATCTCCTCATTTGTTTTATCAGGGTAACCGGAGTTGAGGTTATGTATTGGGTGCTCATCTATATGCTCTTTTGGTTTTACGTGAATCAATGTATAAGAACTAACAGCCTTGGTTCTGATTTGTGAGTCAACAAATCCCGTTCACTGTGTCATTGTTCATCATGCATGCGATCCTAAAATGTTTAATGGAGATTCTCTGGCCTTTTTAAAATGCATGTCTTTTATCTGTCTAAACTGTATCCATCATCATTTTTAATGTAGTTATTTGCATTAAATCTTCCATTTCCCCATGTTGCTTTCAAAACCAGGATAAATTGCTATTTTAAGAAGTAAGCGTACACATAAAAAATGCATTTCAAAGATTGTTGAAAAGGAATACTAATACATGGAATAGTCAATAACGTTAAGAATAAATTTGGATTGGAAATATTGAGCTTACAAATATTAACTAATTTTTTGTATGTCAACAGGTATGTATCCTACAACTCCAAGTATGAGGACATCGTCTTCGGACTTCAAAATGCCGTCGAACACAAGATCAAGGGAGGAGATTGTGCAGCTAGATATGTCTGTTCAGATGTACCCAGTCTGTAAAATAATGTTTGATGCCACATGATTCTTCCATCTATGGACAATACATTATTGTTATTAGCTACCAGTACGTGTAATAGTATGTAAAGTGTGAATGGTAAACAGTTTATTCTGCATGCATGATTTTCATAGATTGAATATTTGTCCACAGCAAAATATGATATTATGTTTTGATAGTTCGACAGATGTGCACAATAAGTTACTATGTGTATATTCTGCTGACAAACTGCTACCAAAATTTTGTATGACTGATTCAATATGATACACTTAATTATAAATTTAATAGGTTGGAGATATGATCAATGCAGATTATTAGAAGTATTACAACGTAGGATCTGGGGAACAATCTTTAATATATTCGCTTCTATAATAAAATTCATGGAATATTGCTTTACGTGGACAGTTCATAATCCGAATAATTACTAATGAGACCGGCGGATGATTTTAAGGGTTAAAGTAAGAATGTGTTTGTCCACACATACATAGGCCAGATAATTTTCTTAAAAATTTTTGGTGGGGTCAGTGATTTGACATATTTCATTCCATTGTGTACTGTAATAATCTGCATTTTTCTACGCTGCAATGCTCAGTAATACAGTTAGCAGAGGTGCTATCATTTGCAGTGTTCCGTTTTTAAGTGTTTACATGATGGAACGGTAACTATAGTGGTTAATTATTAAAATTGAAACGCACATGTATAATGCAAACCATTCACAAATAGTATGGCGTTCATCAGCAAGCCTTCCCCATCATTACAAAGAATTGTAAATATTCAAAGGAATGGTATTTAGGTACGCAGGCAATTAATTAGAACAAGAGTGAATGTGGTTCACGGGATTCTGTCATCCCGACTTCGTACTCTTTCTATATTTTTATATAGGGTAAATCCTTATTTTACAGAGCACGTAGAAATCCCATCAATGAAGCACATGCACTGCACTATCAACTCAACAGTTCAGTATTTCTAGTTTTTTCAGTTTGAAATCAAACAAATAGGAAGTTGTTATTAAGCAAGTTTTTAGTCTTGTAAAACCCGACACATATATCACCAGCTTCTTATAAGTTTTGTTTGAGGTTGCTGTATGTATTTATGTACACTAGACGAAAGAATGTCACGAACTTGCCGTGATTGCTACTCTGACCACGGATGTATATGTACCTTATACACCCTGTAGTTAGTATAGTTTGTCATGTATCAATATTATTATCTGGAGACTAATAACAGTGTTGTTGAAAAATGTTTTTTTTTACTTTAAATTATATTATTAAATTATCTTATTGCAGGTATTATTAATATGTATGTATTATTATTTGTTATTCTGATATGTTGTTTTGCTGTTGATGTTGCACACACAAACCAGAGAGTCGCTTATATTTTATATAATGTTGGTAATTTTATTTGTATCATCGATCATAAATAGTACACACGACACACGGGCCATTTTCAATATTATTTTGTAAGGAAACAAATGTTATAGTAATATTTAGGTTTTTGTATAACCATAAGATGAATAATAATACGTTCCCTGTTTTCCATACAGATATTATTTGAAGGTTTGTTTATAAAAAATTAAAACAATTTTTTGATAAATCTTGCCTTCTTCACTTTTGTGTTTTTATCACTCTGCCATGCACCCTGTTAACACAATTTCTTGCACCCATTTTAATTTTACGGCACATTGTAGTTCACCATATTGTATGTTATTGTATCTGTAGATTGTATTTCACCGTATACAAGAAAGCCAGCACATATATGGCAAAGCATCGCTTTTCTACTGAAAAATTTCACTCCTGCTGTCACCTCACGCTTACGCACTTTAATATGGCACAAAGATGATCAAAGATGTTGAATGTCATGCCGATTTCCACTGTATGTTAATCATTACGTTTGGTTAGTTACCAAAACCAAAGAAAGCACTTTGTAATACTTTTCTTTTACTTTCCGTATTCACTAATTTTTTCCAGATCGTGTACATCATTGTCATCTGTGCAAATACCAGCAATTTTACAGGCATCGCACAGTTTTTTCTGTGTGGAATAGAGGTCATGATGTTTGCACATTGTATGATGGAATTGACGATACATATATTATTGCTAATATGCACACGACGCCGTAGCCTAATAAAGTAAAAACCTTTTTGTACCATTATGACTTTTATGAAGTTGAACACTTGTTTTATCAACCATTACATATTGTTTTATTTTATCACATACCTATATATGTCATTCCAATAATGAATTGTTCTATCATGCAACTTTACGACGAGGAATGTTCCTGATTACAGTCATTGAAATGATCGAGCGTGTAAGTCGTATTATTACAGTGTAAAACTTTCTGCCCTGTGGATGTCTGCGTGAGAACCTACATTCACAAACTACTTGACGGGTGCATGTTATCATCTTTGGATTGAAGATAATGTCACATTTTACTAATATAAAGATCCAGTAGCTTCGCCTTTGCAATGAAGTTAAAGAATGTAGACGTACTGGCAATTGAATTATTACCTGCGGGAAACGAAGAAGTTGCATACGTACATACCTATAAGAGCTGTGATCTGTGAAAGATATCTGTATATTCCGCGTAAAAGAGTGTTTTCAAAAAACAAGTTTGATATGAGCATGGATTGCGGATGTGGCTGATATTACGTGCTGCTGTAGTTAAATTGAGTCATAGGTACAAGTACTTACTGTAGCTGTGTATGCTTCAGTTATGCAGAATGATATCTGGAATGTTAGCTTACCATTCAAATGTAAACATATGCACTCATACCAACACCTAAATTAGAACAACAGCAGTTCACGTTTTGCTTTCCATTGACAGCGATTGCATGAGAACATGCTGTATTTCATGTTGGAATGGCGCTAACTTCACTCATTTTTCATTCATTTATTTGGCAAAATTCTGCTTAAAAGTTGTACTCTCATCTTTATTGAATGCCAATTCCTCTTCGACGTACATTTATTGGCTTTCTTCTTCCGCGTAGGTCGTAAAGTCTGATGAATGTCTAACTAATGTTAAGTAAATACTCTGTTCGACATCGAAACCTGTAAAATACATAGATAACTATATAGATACGTGCGAAATTTTTTTTACACATGTTGAATTTTTTTTTGAGTTAGTTAGGTCCCCTGGGGAGACACGCAATTAGTCTTCCAAAGTTGAAACAAGTTTCCAAGTCGGTGTTAAAACTGATGAAGATGATATGTATGCATGTGAGTGTGTAAACGTAACTGAAAAGATAAATGCCCCATGGATTTAAATACTCCACATTAGAATAATTGCGACTTGGGCTTGTAACCTTTCGTCTTCTCAGCAATAAATTAGAATTGGACATTCACTAATAAAGAAAAAAAATGGGACAAACAACAGCTACTATTTTATGTTAGACGGTATGTAGTAGTATTTTAATGTAGGCTACCTACATTTTTTGGCTGAAATTATTTACATCATTTCAATTTCAATTTAGCTCCTGGGTTTTAAAGCTCGATAGAATGTACGATCGATGGCTTCCTCCTTAATTATGACAGCATGAAATATATAATTAACCTGCTCAATAAGCTTTTTTGTTCAGGCTTTTATTTTTCCATAGCAATATTTATAATTTGTCCTTTGGTGTGTACTAATTATTTATAATTATTAGTAAAGTCATCATTACAGAAACATCCCTCACTTCACTTCGAGATCAAGAAAACATATTACGGTACAAGGAACACGGTATCATAGTAATTACTTATATTTATAGTATACTCAATTTCTATCTGTAAGACATATTCTTTATTGTACGACTATTAAAACCAGTGAAGGTGTGTAATTCATTGCTAATTGTAGGAGCATATTAGCCATATAAACTAAAATTACCTTCTCCTCTGGTTATAATATTGTATCATCATAACAAATTACAGTCACGAAAATCATCCACCAACCACTGCAAGACGTTCACGTACCTATATCTTGAATCATGATCATAGAAACACTTAAAGAGTAATTGTACACAAGTTGGTAGTTATACTTCTATATTTTCCCTTAATTTTTGTATAGTTATAAATACAAACATCACATATGTATGCTATGAGTATTATATTACCAATATTATTATATAGCATTTAAATTACGCTATATCTCTTTCCCTAGATTCCAAATTACTAAAAACATTATTAACCTCATAAAATTACTTGAAAATCGGTAATACAATACATACACTAGATTACAGACACAGGAAATTATGAGAAAGTGTTACACAAAAAAGTGTGCAACCTTTGCACAATTGTGTAAAGGCTGCGCACATTAATACATTTGTTGAAAAAATTGATACTCAAACAATAACAATACGTGCTGTGGTATCATTTTTACAAAAAAATATTGTTTGAGTAAAATTTAAAAATAAATCATAATATACGTACAAGTTATTTCGTTGACTAGATCAACAGACTATTTGTATTCCCGACCATTGTCACGTTGACTAGTGTACTTACCTACCTAAATTATGCATACCTATCTATTTGCAGTTAGGATCTGGTATTAATAAACAAATAAAAAATTGTATATATTACAAATTTTCTCTACGAATAAATTCTAACTTATATAGGTCACTTTGAGTAATACGACCTCTCGAAATTATCTTTTTTTATAAACCTTAGGAATTTACAAGGCTCTATCCTGTATGTACAACTGCATAGTACTCTATAGTATTAATTGTAAGTTTTAATCACACGTCTTAGCGTGCGTACACTAAAGGGATTTCCCAGGAAAGAATCAATTAGGGTTACGTGGCACTACTAGTGCTATTTGGAGGTGAAGTGGAGCTGTCCTCCTTGTTGAAATAGTAGTCAGCATAGTAAAATGGATAATTCGTTGGTGCTGAAGACGCTTCATTCGAGGAACCCGTTGTCGTGGCTCCAGCGGAAGCAGCAGCCGCGGCTGCTAAAGCTGCTGCAGCTGCAGAGTAACTGGGTAAGCTATTCATGTCTGATATTGTAACATCGGCGTTGCTAAGTTTGGATGGTGGTGATGATGCGAAGTATTCATACGGAGAGCAGAGAGACTCTTGTTGTACCACTCTTCCTCCGGATTCATCCCTACAAGTAAACCAAGCTTCACGAATTTATTTAAAATCTGCCTCCATGCATCGCCCATACTTTCAAAACGCATAGACTGAAAATATTAAATAAGTAGCAAATCTATTTACACATAAATGAAAATGTATCTAGTAAAGTAGTTCTGCTCTCCTTACCCATTGCATCTTGACGGATTCCTGAGACAGCGGACATGTTAGATGCCGAATGGGGCATGGAAAAAGGTTGACCCATTGAGGGGTATGTGCCGGAGGTCATCTGTTTTTATGGAAAATATAAATGCTTAAAATGAATCTCTCTTATGCAGTGAAAATTGTGCTAAAAGGATTTATAGCAACAGAACCTAAAAAAATCACGTTATCTGAAAAGATTTCACTTAAAAGTCATTATTATGGTTGGATTACTCACCTGAGGATACCGATTCATGGTATTGATGGAATTAATGGTTCCACCATGAGGATAATGTTGGTAGCCTCTACTCGCCGTAGGATAAATATTTCTCATCATGGCTCCATTGCAAGGAGGAAGAACGGAGGGTGCCAATGCTTTCTGGAGCTGTTTTTCTTGTTTCCGGTACTTTGCTCGTCGATTCTGGAACCAAACCTAGAAAGATTCGGCAGAAATCACATGAAATCTTATTTAATGCCATGAAACGCTGAAGCTCTTGCTATACTCACCTAAGAAATACTCAATATGAGTACCGCTTATATGAAAATAACGTTAACATATGAATTTATTCCAAATAATTTTATCATCTTATTACTTTTATAATAACTGAAGCAGAAATAAAATTTGGTTCAAAAAATCTTTATAAATTCCCCAGTGAAAAATGTTCTCAGTGGTCTTAACACAACACACAGACACACACACACACGCATATGTAGGACCAAAGGAAAGTTTTCCGTGCACAGGGAAAATTGTAAGCAAAAGCTTATTTACCAAATTTAGCTACATGCGAGGGTACATAAACGCATACATATGTAGAATGAAAGAGTTATTGTGTATAAACTAGAAAAAATCCTTAATATCTTGGCTATACACACATATCATATATGATGAGTACAAGCTAAGTTCCAGCAGTACTTTTCCTGGAGTGATTTTGACTCAGGAGAGCTCCAAACTTGGTCCAACTAAAGAAAGAATTTTCACTTTTATGAACATCAAGGGAAAGAAAAAGGTTTTCTCGGGAATGCATCGAACCAAGCTCAACTCGAGCATCATTTCAACTCCTTCGTACACACTTGAGTAACTCCAACTTCAAACTTGTTCTAGTACTTACATCTATCTACGTTTCTTCAACGACGGCTGTATGCCCAAACATACGGATGGATATAGATAGTCGTAGACCTCCCCAGACTTAAAGACTAACTTCCAACTATAAACACAGGATAGTACATATATGGGCCGGTATATGTAAGACATGAATTTATGTATTTAAGTACCTTTAGTTGTAGTACTTATACGACTCTGAAGCTATTTTTGCCTTGATACAGAGGACTCATTATAAAGGATACGTCTATAAAACATGCAACTTTAGCTGTATATGTTTACTTATACATTTACGGTCACATTGGAAGAGAAAAGCCGTAGTTTCCTCCATTGAAATCAACGAAGGAGGGAAAACAGACAGCAGAGAAAGAGAAGATGACGGTGAAACTGTCAAAACCGAATCGGAAAATGGGGAGTGGATGAAAAGCCTGAACAAGGGGAAATCCAATGATGGTGAAGTGTGTGTCTGTCTACCTCTACCAAAAGTGTGGAAACAGTAAATCCCTACACATCGTATCTGTCTACACTTTCTGGCAAAACATGAATGCTGAGACACAGGGAAAATTACCAAGAGAATTCAACATTTTCAAAACAAAATCCACGGGTTTCATCCTCCTATTCCTTCCCACGTCACAATCTGCCTACTGTAGAGAAACCCAAGTCCGTGTACTAAGGAAACAATTTTAATTACTAACATTTCATTTCATATTACTATGAGGATTTCATTAATAAATGAGATTTGCTAATTAATTAATTCGAAATGCCATTTTAAACTGAAATGAAATAGGAACTTTATGCAATTTAGAAATTCGAGTTGCGAAATTAAAGTAAGTTCTAGTGTAAAGATTCAATGTGCAATCCAACAGATAAAGGTTATACGTAAGTAAAGATCTGACCCTCAAAGGTTATATAAAAAAGCTTTGCAACTACATATTTTTTCTAAAGAATATTGGCTTTATAAAGGAGTAGATATATAGATACTTTTATCCTAATGCTCCACATGCAGCACAGACTCCTAATCGGATGACTGTGATGTTCATTTGATTTATTTTCTTCATTATCTTCACAATTTGAGGTCCATGGAGCCTGAAATGCGTGTAAAATAATTTCAGGTAATGTAATAATATCAGTTTCTATTGTGGGGATGTTCAAACTAGGCCAGGATACTTTATACTCTTTACTGTAGAGAGTCAAGGCTGGTGTAAGTATGTAGGAAGGAGGACATTAAGTGGATCTGAACTTTTATAATGGAGATTGTGCGCCTGAGTCATATTTGTGACTTCGAATATCCTTTTCTCAATGTACGTGTATGCATGTATACTCCTTCATTCAAATTCAAAAGTATATCTACGGTTAATAAGATGACAAATATATACTTTAGCCCAAGTGATATTCCAAGTATACAGATACACTATTCCATTAATATAATGTTTATAGTTATAGTGCCCACGTACATGTAAATCCATATAAATACAAGCCTATAGTATAATCGAGTTCATTTTGTACAGATAGCGCACCCTTGAAATGACATAAAAAAAGCTCCAGTGGGGAATCAAGACATGAACGTGTGCTACGAAGGAGACTCTTGTCAAAATATTTACATCATCACCATTCATTAGCTTCTTTTCTTCCCTTACCGTGTAGAAATCAGTTAACTCTGCATTTCTTCAGCCAAAATATAATTATTCTAATTTAACCAAACGCTTTGACAAGCCCTAACTCATTTAAACTCGTCCATGTTACACATTAACTTGGTCTACCTTATTTTCCTGCACACTCTCCGACTTGCGAGCTCTCTCTCTCTCTTCCTCCACCATAGAAAACACGACTAATTCAATATACCGTTTATTGGCATCCATTTTCAACACATTATAGCAATCCACCTAATTTCCACACCATCAAATGAATCAACAAGGCAAAAATCAAAATGACTTTTCCCTAACTCAACCTTTACTAATTAATTTAACATCTATACGTATAGTCCAATTTAAATATTTTTAATCTATTTGTGAACACTATTACAAATAAATACTTAATTATATTTCTGAGAATCATCTTTTTCTACTTTTTTACTCTTTTAATATGTTCCTATTCCACACCTTTCCAAAATGTAGTGATAAATGATAAATATCCATTCATTCAAACATATGTATACATGACAAAACCAATGAATAATTCGTTGAAAAATTGTAACCAACCCAGGAAAATCTAGTGGAAATCGGGAATTACGCTGCCTGAATAATAATGTGAATCAAAAAATTCACCCATTTTTATACTTCACATGCAAGTATTTCTTTATAAGTTAAGGTACATTGGAGATTTTATTTAAACTCAAAACTAGGCTTCCCTACATGACAAATTTTTATATTTGGCCCACGTTTTGCAGTAAACTAGTGTAGGGCTTAATGCATATACAAACATGCATTTTTATGTAACTTATATCAGAAGGGAATGATCCGAAAGCAATTCAGCTGTGACAAAAAATGATACAACATGAGAGCCAAGCAAACGCCATAGGCCAACCGAGACTGGTCATATATGAAAGCTGAAGAGAAGAGGAAAATTACGGTAAAAAATTGACAGACTTGTGGTAATGCAACACTATACATATAGCAGGACGTAAGAGATATGACGAACGCGGATAAGAAAAGAGTTGAAAAAACGGGGAGATATCATGTTGCAAAGTCATAGTAGTGTGAAGTTGTGAAGACTGAAGAGAGCAAAGACACTGGAGGAAGTTATAGAGTGAGTGAGAGAGAGAGAGAGAGGGTAGACAGAAAAGAGAAAACTAAAGCTACAGATACTAAATTCGGAACTTTCGTCTTCGTCGTTGTTGTTGTCGTCGACGACGTCGGTGTTGGGCTTTCCCTTGGGAAACACACCGTCAAATGGAAGGCCTAATTTAATTATGTGTCCTATCACTGTGGCACTCCCAGCCTCCTTTCCGTTTCTCCAGTTCCCTTGTTCTCCCTCGGTCTCCTTCCATCTCGCTTGCCCCGTCTTTTCATTACAGAGGCAGTACATATTAAAGTAGTTGCTGTATAGTTTCTTGATAACAAAAAAGAGGGTTTGCAACTATTGCTCTGATATTATACAATGGTTGCGACAAATTGTTCTATTTTACTACTTGTCCAACTATTTAAATCTGTAAAGCACTTAAGTAATAACAAGTAGCGGCCGTAAAATTGATTCCAAATTACATAACTAAAGGCATTAACGATGAATGAAATGTAAAAACAACAAAATATATGACTAACTTATTAGAGATATTAAATGCCACATAAATGCTATATATATATATATATACAAGTAATAGTAGGTTGAACAAAACAAAAGTTTAGGACACGTCGCGTCCAAAGTGAAGAATACTTTTGGAAGATAAGCTTCTTTAGCCAACGTAAGTCTCAGGAATAAGAAAGTGGGCGAGGAAACTGTAGCTAACGCGATGTGTCCTTCCTTTTCCCCGCTAACTACTACATTTGCCGCTTCCCACAAGGCTAGTAAAGTCCATTGAAAATGGAAAGGGCAGTGGAAGTTACATAGTATCCATACGTATATGTATACATAGAACGATGAGTAGCCAAGACGTGAGGCTCGCTTTTCAATTTTTTCCTTCTCTTTTTTTCTCTCTCTCTCTAGCTCTAAGAGAAAATACCAAAGTTCCCAGTTCCTTGTATCAAGCCTAAGACCAAGAAGTTCCCCAAGTTTTCCGAGTCGAGTAGCTCGCAAATCGAAATCGAAAATACCTTCGACGTGATATGAAAACATTTCCCATGCCAATTTCCCATTAGGAGCTTTTTCCGGTCAACATGCAATCCAACAAAATCACCTCGTCTAAGCAAAAGACCCCTGCACTTCCTTCTCGTAAAGTTTACACCCCCATCTTCTAAGTTAGAACTTCGAAGAGATACATCTCTACTATATATTCATTATATGTATATCTGCGATTCCGACGTATTCCAATGTAGTATATCAAGGAATACATATAAGGCAGAAGACAACGAAGATGAACCAAAGTAAATCAAGTCAGGTTTCTTTTTGGAAAACCTTAAGGACCCTCTTTCCATGTCTACTGAAGCTTTCTCATTCTGTTTCAGCTCTTCTTTTCGACTTTTGTATTTGGCCAAGACACAGCTACCTGTCACTTGAATTTTTTCTTTGGGACCTTTCCCATTTTAGATAGAGAAAGGCTCTTAAAATACAAGTAAGAGCTTTACATTAAATCTACATTAAATGTTTCAAGGAAAAACTGTTTTCCCTTGATAGCTGTCACATTCAAGTTATTTTTGGAGCTTCTTTTCTGTTCATGCAAATCAGTTGACTCTGCGAATGGATGTCTATAAAATTGCAAGCAAGTGACATGTACAGTTTTCATCTGGAAGACAGTAGATACATAAATTGACCTGTATAGCAGCAAGGAGTTTATATGTACTTATATATTATATCTACATAAATAGTATTACTACCAGTAGCTTATGGAAACTTAAAATCCATTTCAGTTTTAAACTACATGGTGCCAGGAACAAGGAGAAGCAAGATGGGTGCAAAAAATATTTACCTAGACTTTCAATATGGAAAATGTCTTTACGTATGTGACTTTTGTTCAAAATCCTGTGTAAAAGCTTACTTTCCACTTTAACCGTTCAATTTCATCATCTTCAAACGACAAACCATATGTATGTAGGGAGCATTTATTTTGAACATGGAGGTCTACTCCATTTGACTTTCCTACGGCCAGATAATTCCAGTGAAATGTGCAAAAAGGTACCAAAAATGCTCGGACTATACAATACTAATGATTTTATGCTATAGTTTGCGTGAACAGTGATTATTACGATATTTTCTGATTTTACGGACTGAGTGATATAACCTCATAATCTATAATCTGCAATTTAAAGTATTAGATAAAGTAAATTCATAGCATTACTAGCTTTGAACTGAACCTTAGTATTATAGAAATGGAGCTCAGTGGAAAGAACTGTATGCAGATATTTATGCATGCAAACTGCAGTACATGGCTTTGAATCGAAGGGACAAACTAAAATACAACGTGCATTAGACTGGGTAGTTGGTGGATTGAGAGACAAGAAAGTGAAAGGAAGAGACAAGGAAGCTCTTCTATACTATATGTTTGTATAGGGACGAAGAGCTAGAGAGCACACAACAAAACAGCGGAGCTTTTAACGTACGTAAATTAGATTTAGCTTGGCAAGCTTAGGAATAATGGAGGTTTGCATGAAAGCCTTTTACTCTTTATCAAGAACTCAAGCGATGAGGCACCATTCACAATACAGCACGACATCTGCATATATTAAGTCCTCACTCAGCCACTTTCCAAACACGTACATACATATCAAGGGTATATGTACACACTTTCTATGTACGTCCCCTGTATACAGGTACTGGTCCATTGTACATTTGTTAGCCGGAATAAGCTTGGAGTCTATATTTTGTACACGTGTATATACACAAAAACATACATAGTTTAACTACAATGCGCCCACACTGCCAACATATCCGAAGCCCAAGTCTTGGCTGCCGAAGTTATAGTTCTATAGTAACTGCTTGCGTATAGTATATAGTATCGCGTTTCAGTCCTAAATACTCGTTAAGTCCATCCATCAAGTTGGAATAAGTAGGGACTTCACCATGCCATACAACTTGAGTGATTCTCCTATTATGAGGTTTTAGTCCCCTGCATCTTTAAACATGAATGCGCTAGTAGTGTTGGATTCAAAGGAAAGATAAGATGCATCTGAAAAGGCTCCACGCTATGGAACTTTCTTCTGTCGTACACAAACGCTTTGAAACATAAACGAGCAGTGAGTAAAACAGCTATATTTTTCATTTTGTCCTAGTCCAGAAGGGATGATGGGATATGCGGACAGCAGACAGGAGACGGAAAATAAAGAGACGATGAGGCAATGCAAAACCAGCGGGTGCCTGGATTTTCCTTCCTCCTCGATTTTGCACTTCCTCGGGCTACGTCAACTCCCCTCTGATTTAATTATTGGTTCATTACTTACCACTCACATCCCTGTACTTGTGTGACGATTTTCATCTCAATACAAGTTCAAAGCACCGTACATCGGGACAAATGTGCACCCCTTCGTGAATCGGATGAGCGAACCCTCCATGCCATCAGGATTGCTTTTTTAAAAAAAAGCAAATCAAAAAAGTTAAATGTAGCCAAAACGGAAAAAGCAATGACTGAATACGGCGAAATACAGTTCTTAGTTTTATGATGAGTTTCCACCGTTATAAAGTTTATGCTCTCACATAGCCTAAAATGATAAAACGGACAAGAATGTCGATTCTTATTTCACATGTAAGGTCAACCTATACAGCATCCAGAAACCAATAAACAACGAGAAGAAACGGTAAACTGTTAAGAAACGCCTAAAATGTGAACCATAAGGATAAAATAGTCACCCTAAGCTCTGCTGACGAATAAAAATACACTCACTGTAAGCGAAAACACACTAGAAACATTACAGTATCGGAATTGGGCTGTTGGGTGCATAGTGGAAAAATGCTCTGTTCATCGCTCTATCTGCATCATCATTACATGATAATAAGAGACGAGACAGAGAATATTTTTTCTTAACAAACCATGCAGATTCTGCATGGAGAGCCAGCTCGGGCCTATTTTCAATCTAACGATAAGTGGAACGAGATGAGAAGAAATTGATATAAGGGATCCATGCTAAACACCTAGTTTATATTCATTGACTTTCCTTATGCTATCTATCCCATCTCATCTCATTTGACTTTCACCAATCTTCCATTTCCATCTCCGTACCATGAACACATACTATATTTTACTCCACAGCTTATTCCTTCCTTCTCTAAATGATCAACATATAAGTACGGGAGAAACTTGTGGAAGAGACCTACGAACGAATTGATATTGAGAATGCAACTATACGTACCTATCGCCAGTTCTCTCTCACAACAGTGACGCTCTCTCGATTATTATTTTCTTGGAACTCCTGGTTTCCAAACTGAAATAGCCTCCTGCTCAGGGAATATCCATCTACACTCGTCGAATTTCCATCATGGTGGTAACGATGTACTGCTTTGTTACAAATAAGACTGTAATACATACTGTGGAAAAGTCTATACAGACAGCAGGATTTATGACACTACTAAAACAAGAGTGTATCAACATGGCTGCATTACGCACTACTCTCTCTCCGTACACCCGTCTTTGTGTGATTACTTTTCGACTATTTTTCAAGTCTAGTGACTAATGGTCGCTCCATTATACGTCCACCCTCTGGGTCTTAAGCCATACAACAGAATTTATTGAAGGACTACACAACAACTCGCTCAGTCATCCTTCCCTGCTATAGTATCATTAGCTTATTACTATTATCCAGGGATAAAAGCCTAGCGCTCCCCTTCTGTCTTGACTTCTGTGTTGAGCTACCTACGCCAATGCATGAGAACCAAAATGGACGCTTGTTATTAACACATTGTGTTTGCACAAGTAATTTAAGCGTGTTTCGTTAAAAAAGCGATGACTACAGAACTACGCTGTGTATAACGAAATGCTCAATTATAGTTCCTGACAAACGTATTGCTTTACTTATAATGCTCATGTTTTACTGTAAGTCAACTTGATTATAAAAATTGAAAAAATATTATTTCAGTAATACTGAAATTAAACACGGCGGTTCTATAATAAAGAATAAAAGCTTTAAAGATATGCTCTGGATGATCAAATAAAAACAGTAATAAACCATTTGTACGTTTGTGCTGTATAAAAACCTCAGTAGGTGAAATGCTATGATAAATAGAAGAGGAAGTGTAAGAGGAGTTTTTCATATGAAAACAACATACCGTAATGAAGTGGTGGAAAATGCTAACCAAGTAAACCAAGTGAGTATATCATGCCGTGGAAAGTGTAGTAGTATAGACGAGTATGTATAAACGAAGGATGGAGTGCTGCAGCAGTTCGACGACGAAAATCAAGTTGATTCCGTAATGACATTATGATCAATTTCGCTTTTAGCATAACTGTATTACCAGACTATGAAAGGGATCATCAAACTTATTTCTATAATGCAGGCTTTAGCGTCTTCAAAAATTCGCATCTTTATCTATGTACAAAAGTTATTTTAAACCACAAATTCATATTTCATGGTTCAACCTTAACCCTTTCCAAATGTGAAGAACTTTAGCATTGACAAGTAACAGCTTTATCGTAAGATATTTGCGAAAAAGGCGAAACCGCAAGTAAACCGTAACGAAAATATTATTTGCCCAAAGTATCTTCAGTAAGTGTTAGAAATCACTTACAATTGCGAAGGAGTAAAATTGTTTATACGTGCTCGAAAATCTCAAACACTATTTTTAAGCAAATTACATCTACCTATATAAAACATGATATTCTTCAATCCAAAAAAGTAGTGCAAACGTAAGTATAAAAATGGAGTAACAGATGGTTCAATGTTTCAATTCTGGATTGCATCTCGAGTGTAAATTGTGGGAAAATAAAAGTTATAAAGGAACCAATAAGGAATGAAACGAAATCAAGAGAATGAGGAAAATCTAGTTATGTGGGAATCACAACTCAGGGGCTGCGTATAACGTGCACTATGTTCTACTACAGTGGATTTCCAAACTCAATATCTTTACATAGAGAATAGTTTACTACATACAAGCTAGAGTTGTACAAATCTCATTTCTTCAGCTGTAAGTTTTCTTCTTTCGGCTTCTTATGCAATTACCTACATCTGCCCTGCCTATAAATCCTTGTACGCATCCTTTCTACTACAATTTATCCATGAATGCGCTGAAGTTAGAATAATTTTACGTTGACTCGTCGGTGCAGCAGTTCAAAAAGCATTTCAACAACACATAAGTGGAAGATGATAGGTCATTATATAATTCTGTAGACGTGGTGTAACAACTGTTAAAGGTGAACATCAGGAATAAGTTATATATAACTCAAACAACATTTGAGTTAGATTCCACTATCTAATACGTTAACTTCAGTTTTTTACCGTGCCGACCGGAAACTTCTCCGACCGCGGAAGTTATTATTGTAGTTAGTAGTAGATCTAAAGTAGTAGTAGTTTCGTAGTTAGTAGTATATCAATAGTATATTCGTAGTGTCTAGCCCATATCCGCTGACTATATTTGACAAGCAAAAATGAAGTATAAAACAAAGCATAATCAAATTAAAGCATTAAAAGTAACAAATTATGGCGATATTGACTTCCTTGAAGAAGAAAATGGCCTTAATATAATTTAATTATGTTGTCAAATGTTGAACCAGGGCTGAAAATTCTATCAAGCGAAGCGAGAGCAATTATATCATTGCTGGTTAGGACCTAATTGTATTAAATTAAAACTACCACTGATGTAACTATAGAATATTAGGTGCGAGGTACCATTACCATTAATAGCTTAAAAGCATACTTCACCAGATCATATGAATAAGTATACCCATCGAAAGATGTATTTCATTTGTGTAGATGATATAGGGCAAACAAAATTGAGATACAATAAGCTAAAACGAAAACTTTATCTAGAATTTCTTTGGACGAATAAGGTCCATATATTAGTAAAACAGGAAAAGGACTATTAAGCGAGCAGATAAAATAGCAACAAGAGGTGAATTGATTCGGATTTCCTGAACCCTGAAGCTCTCTCTCCAGTAATTTGCTTATATACACCAGTGATACGAAAGTAAGTTTTGTGGGGAGTAACTAAAGCATAATTAAATCAGGAAAAGGTAAAAGAGTTTAGCATTTACGGATGAATGTAATTTGAGCCTTACCTGAATCCTAGCTTCATTCAGCTTGGTCGTGCGGGCTAATTCTTCTCGACAGTATATATCAGGATAGTGTGATTTCGAGAATGCAGTTTCTAATTCTGCCAGTTGTTCCTGTAATAAGGCAATTAAGGAAATGCTCGTTTAAGCTTCGAAGCGCAATTCAAAATATTTAATTCTCTGAAAACTGCATAAGCTCAATTTTACGTATTTTATGGTGAAAGAAAGACATTTTATTGACACTTCAAGTATGTATATGAGGATTTATCCATCCTCAAACCTTTTATACTTACTGTAAATATCTAACTAAGGAAATAAGATAAATCAGAAATTAATACACACAAAAGTTTACATACTTGAGTAAACGTAGTTCGATGTCGGCGTCTGGCGGGTGTTGGACAGGTTGACGAAGTTGGGGTATGACTATGATTATTAGTTCCTGTACTCATCAGGCTCGACGTAGAGGAATTCTCTGGCTTGAGTTTCTTGAAAGCACCTTCTTGACCTGTATTGCATTCAATGAGAAAATCAAATCAACTTTCCAATTGTAACTTATCAGTTAAAAACAATTGTATAAAGTTCTTTTTGTCCCTGCTCTACTCCTGACTTTAAAATGTATGATGCACATGCCAGACTGAGTGATTTCATCCCACAAAAAAATTGTAAAATCTATTGAAACATATGCAGAATTGACAGATGAAGTCACCATGCGGAAACTCACAACATGACTTTTGGCTTTGTCCACTTGGTCATGCTAAATAAAAAACAGATTATGATGTTGCCAATATGTATGTTGATCAATATGTAGTGGTGGCACGTGTCCGATAAACGGAAAATTACAGGGTTTATGCCATAGAGCCAACTGGAGCACAGGAGGTGCCCAACAGGAGGTAGACCTAACACCCTCAAAAATATGTAAACTTTTCAAGAGAGTTAATCAAATTCGTGCATCCACTTGATGCTGACATCAGTCACCGTCGCCACTGGAATATCAGCTGGATGCCCGATTGACAAAAGTAAGTCGCAAATGCATAAAAAATGAGACTTTACAAGTGTCAGTGCTTGATGAAAGGCTGCCGGTTGAGATTCAAACTTTTCACAAGTAGATTATTATGAATTCAGAATTGAAAATTAAATTTCAAGTATATGACACTGCACTTCCCTAAACACACATGAACTCAAGTTATCAGCTGTTCCGGTTTAGTAAACAGTAACTGCAGTTTCGTTCGTCCTCTATACCTTCATCCGTATATAATAAAATGTTGCCAATTCTTATTTCGAGCAACTTGTGTAAATGTATTACATACATGTATTACATGCATACCTAATAGTACATCTGTAATATTCAATTTTTTAGATACTTCTAAGGATTGCTTTTTACGCGTACTTCCCCGATGCCAATATTTTGCATAATTTAATAACGTAAATAATTAATTGAATCGTTGGGCTGTCACTTGTTGATTATTCGAACCTTGCTTTTTGCAAGAGTCGGGTTGGAACAAAAGCAAACCCAAAGTAAAAGCTTTCTAGGAAACTAACCTTTGAGTTTCTAATTTCTCTTTACTAATTAAATTCGGCAGTACAACTTCACAGACGATACAGATGCCTTGCATATACATATGTAGACTACAACTAAAAAACTTGTTGGAACCCATTGTTAACCACATTTAAAACGTTGCTTTGTTTGTGACACCAATTATGACTATAACTGTAATGAGTTTGAATAAATATTTTTCTATTTATGCGACCTTGTTCATGTTAAATATTTATAAACTAAAATCGATACTAGATTAGAGAAAAATGAAAAAATAAGAATGAATGCGAATGAAAAACTTACCACTGTGTTCTGAAAGTGACCGGGACAAATTAGACAATGGAGGAACACAAGCAGCTGTAATGGCCACCTCTGTGGAATGTAGACTATAGAGCGAGGCGAAATCCTCACACTTGACTGTAGTACCTCCAGTACGTTTGATTTCAACCCGGTCGTCGTGAAGATTCGATCGATTTTCCTCCATCATTTTATTTGAAGAAGCCGATGACAGGAATGGGATCAATGGTCTGCCGTTGATTTTCACCTTGAATTAATGTTCAAATCTCACTTTGTTGTCTCTGTTTTTAATGCTTTATTTAGGTATTATTATTCGCTTGAAACTTTATAGTTCGTTTTTGGTAATGCCAGTAGTAGTGCAGTAGGTTCAAAGTCTGAATTTATCAAACAACCAGAGTGAAAACTATTCTTGAGGTCTGAATTAGTGGTAGAAAGAAACCAAGGTTGTTTTATAATGCGAAAAGCATGTTGTCAATAGGAGCCAGTCAGACAGTGTAACCGGTTTTCCCCAGCAGTTCCCAAGTCTCTACCTCTTCCAGGAGTATGAGACTAATTGAATAGAGTTAGATGGATTGTCGGAAGTTAAGTGAATTAGAGCACCGGGTATTTTTTGTGCCCGCGCAATTTTCAGAATTTGTAAATCGTTCCTTTTAAAAGTTGACTGTGTGTACGTACATCATATTTTATAAGATGTGTGTCTGTGTATATATACTCTTGATGAAGTGACTATATTACTGCTGAGGATATTCCCACTTGCTTTCTCTTTTCATTTGCTACCTTTTGGGCATATTTTGTAGAGCCTACTATAGATACATTACCAGCTCCTCTTATTCTTCTTCACGCCCAATTTTACACTGAAACCTCCGTAAGTTGCAATTAAATTATAAATGGCTGATTTGATTTATTATAGTTTCTTTTTGTTCTAGGATTACTATGATGGTGGAGGTTGTTGGCAAAAACTTTCAGCACTCTGCTTCTGCTGCTGTTCTTCGCCTTCTCTTTTGTGCGTTCACTACATTAAGATAAGCGGGAAAGTACTGTATACATAAGTACATATATGTGACGTTTGGCTAATGAAATTATTCCCAGTTTATCCTTTTTTAACTCCGCTCTGAGTTTTGCACCACCTGCTAATTCAATAACTAAGGACTTTTCCCTTTTGTGCTTTTTTCATTTTTCTCCCTGTACCAGTGCGCTTCAAATGTGAAATTCAATGTTCAAAAGATTTTCCAAAATCAGTATCTATTTGAGGAGTGCGAATCGACTCAATTCAATTATGGCTCTTTCTTCCTCAATAAAGCGGGGAGGTAATAATATATAAAACACTTATAAACTTCAGCGTTTTACCATTTAAATCGTTGTCTTCCGTAAGCTAAGGTAGTTGCGGGTCGTTTTCTGAAGGTTGGCCAGTTAGGTGACAGAAATGACGGGAATCTTCGTTTGATGTTTTTCTTTGTATAATTTGATATTAATTTGGATTAGTTCTTAATTGCTTGGTATTATAATCTTCATGAATTGTTAGTAAACAAAGGCGGGCAATGCTAGACAACGGTTGCGGGTACAGGATACGGTGGAAACCGGGATGAGGAGACTGTTAAGCCCGCTGAATAGATTGAGTCGGAATGGAGACACACTGTTAGTATTCATGAGCTGTGATTTATGTTAACCAATTTGTAACACCTATTCAATCAAAGTTCGACCGAGTGTGTGAAATTTTTGTGCTCGTGACAAGCGATAAGGAAACGAAAGGTGACTAATCAAGTTAGGGTCAGAGCAGAAACAGTTTTAAGGAGATTCTTGCTGTGCGCACAGGGAGATTCGAAACTTACTTCCCTTTTGATTCTCGTCCTGTGTAAGTATCTATGTTTTTACTGGAAATCCGGGAATTATTCTTGTTTCTTAGGAGACGCGTTTCTCGTCACTACCTAGCTGTATAAAAGTTCTGTCTTATTATTGTACGGCAGACTAGTATAGCTTAGATACTGACGGAGTTTATATTATTACTGGGAATGTAAGCGATTATCCACTCTCGTTATCTCTCGTTTTCCTTCTCCAGCTCTCAGAACACAAACGTTTTTTGGTTAGCTCTGGTGCTCTAACTGCTGCTTTAATAATACTATATCCAATGTTGATAGTTGAAGCTGTTTAAGAGGGAAAAGGTAGAGAATGTGCTGAGTATAAGTACATGACATATCTTCCACTCCGTCTGTCCACGTTTCCAGTTGGCTCAAAGGAATACGATGAGGATTGTGTAGGAAAACCCATCAAGTCTCCCTATATTCCGAGGTCTAGCTAGCGGGAGTGAAAGAATCGGTGAGTAACAAGCACGACCTCACCGCCCAGACTCCTTCCCGTCTTCCGCTCAAACCAACCAATCGTACCTCAGACTGAAAACCCGGTCGTCACGGCAATTCTCAGCCTCTCTCCCCGCATTGGCTCCTTCCATTTCCACATTCTATTTTATCCCTCCGACTTTCACCAAAAAACGAGAACCACCAAGCTACAGCTAGGAAAAGCTCATATACTGCAACAACAACAACACTCTCAACGTCAACACACAACTTATCCTGCCTCGCTCCTGGATATACATACAAGCTGTTATCCACTATTCTTGGATGCGGAGTTCTCATCAATCCACTACCAAGTTATATTTTCCCACTAGGTATATATGTCGTCTGTATATTGGTAGTACATCAGTGCTGGCTAGCAAGTAGCAAGGTAGAAATTCCGTCAAACTACAACTTTGTATACACTAGTAACTCATCAAGGCTGCCTCGTTTAAGTGATGCCATATTAACGCTGTTACCTTATCAATTTATCTCAGACATGCATGCATTACTAGACTGCATCGCAAATCAACTTACAGTTACAATTAAGTCATTCCTGGTATTCAGTTAATAGAATGGCCTTGAATATTATATGTTCTGTATACTACCTGTGACACGTTAGTTCCTTACATTTGTTTTGAGAATTGTTTGTTTTGTTTCTGCTGTTTCATTTTTTCTTAGAAATTAAAAAAAAAATTAAAGTCATCATAAATAATTGTTTAGGAAATGGCTGCCAAATTTTTAATAAATCACTACACGTTTCAACATGTATGCAATGATACAAAGAATATATTATTGTAATTGTGTATTGTATTGCTTTTTTCATTTACTTATAAACAATTCCAAAGCCAATTCAACCTTTCACAATAGATAGTTACCAAAGATGCTTCATATAACAGGATCATGTAAAATTACACAAAATAAGCCTAAACTCAACTAGGGGTAACTGGATACGACCATTGACGATAAGCTTTATAATTTTATTATAGTGCAATTATTGCTTCTGTGGCAAAGGCCATTTGAAAAATAAAGTTTGTAAAAACGCTCTTTCTATGGATAATTCTATAATACGAAATTGTATAAACAAGAACTATATAGGTCTTTCCAGGAAACCAGCCTGTGGACAATTATTTAAAGATTGTTTGGTTAACTCAGTCGGTAATAAGCAAGAATTAAATGAATGAGTTAGGAAAAGTGAAGCGGAAATTAAGTTACTTCCAATAGGTAATTTAATGTTGACTGAAAGCCAAGAAGCAGAAAATGTGCCATAAATTCAAAAGAAAATTTTCCTCATATGATGAAGAGCTGCTGCTTTATGGATTTCATCGGTGGTATGATAGTGTTGATATAACTATGGCGTATACGTACATACATAAACACAGGAAGCATATGTACACTTTGAAAGAGTTACACACGAAATTCTAGCTTACACCAAAGCTCGGAAAAACGACATTACATTTAACATCATTGCATATTATTCGCCTCGAATCGGCTGTTTGAGTGTCGGAAAGGAATATATATACAAGAGCGAGTGAAAATTGTGAGCACGGAAGGAAAAAAGTGAAAAAAGAGTTAATAGGGATACAAAAGGCCTACATATGAGGGCTACAAGTATAAACAGAAACATTCGAAAACAAGTTGTGCATTCTGAATAGTCAAGTCAGTACAAATATGTATAGCATAGTTACGCTTTCATACACAACTTCATCACAGAAAAGAGACAGAAGAGGTACACTTACTTACATAGCTTCATGTATAGAAAAAAGCGGCTGAACGATGACAAAATGAAAAATTAGATGCAAATTGAACTAACGAAACCTTTTGAGCTCCTAATAGCCTATAAACTTCCCCTTTTTGAGAAAATTGTAGGGCATCTTTCACAACTTCATCTTTTTTACAACCTATACGCTCCGATTTACATTTCCCATTAAATCTACCATTTTACTTTGGAACATATCCTTCCCTGTATCTTTGCCATCCGCCTTACATCTATAGGTACACTCGATAGTGTTATCTACATAATCGTTACAAATCAACGATGTAGAAGATCTGCTACACTTCAAATTTGTATTTATAACATGATTCATGAGACATCTGCGTTACACATTACTTATGGTACACCACCATATATGTAAATTCATTTCGCTTCCGTTTCTTAAATTAATACATCAGTTATGTGCTTGACTCAGATCGATCGTTTTAGCATCAAAACTGTAGCACAGTATAATGTAATTCTTTGGCATGATCCTGCTTATTCCGTACATTTATTACCACAACAGAGGTTGCTTATTGTAATGATAAAATATAGGCTATACATTAAAACATTAAGGGAATTTGCCTGTATTCTCTCACTCATTTCACTGTATTGTTTTATAAGTATTTCTCGTCGATCAGGGGAAATTGCCATATAAGGTTTTAATAAAAATATTATTTAATAAAAAATGAATGACTAAAAACTTTAGGTTAAAGTTAATTTGAATTACTTTCTTTCTGATGCGGACATACCTGTTAACTGTTAAACGCATGTGTTTAAGGCATGCAAAGTGAGAAGAATTACCTATGCGTGTACTAAACCTGAACAGTACATATGCACAAAATTAAACCGAAATGTGAAATAGAAAAGTAAATAAAACTTGAGTGCTTGCACACGACCGTAGTTTATTATCCGGCTAAGCCGTCGTCCGCCCCGTTGTATTGTATGGATGTTGAGGGTGCTCCTCCACATTGTGTTTAAATAAACAAAGATTTATTTTGATTGTCGTCACGTGTGTCTCACGTGTGTTGTCGCTGTAGTTATTTCACTCCATTGTATCAATTAGGTCATATATTCGTTATTCCCATTCATTCAGATTCCATTCAGATTCAGATCAGTGCGCAGTCAATTCGTAAACACCCAGCCGAGATTGATTGACAGCCTGGAGTAAAAATGAGTTTTTTATACAAAATTGATCGGAAATGGTGTAAAAAAAGTATTAAAGGCTGCCATAATTGCTCAAAGACCATTACAAACGTACTTTCGACGGTCTAAATTACCCTAGAATGACTGTTATTATACATTTTGTTATATGAAAATAGTATCTAACTGCTGTGTTATATAGGTATATTATAAGTTTGAAGACAGCTCTTTCTGATGACTGATGATTATGTCCTGTGGTAAAGTAGAGTTGAAAATAATGCAGTAGCTTTGCCATTGATGAAGCTACTGCGTGCTATTGAAGCACGAGAATCTGTGGATATTGAATATTATTGGATGGTTCGAGTCAATTTGGCGTGAAATTCGGGTCTTCATTCTTCTCCCCTTGGTCCATTGAAAAAGCTATCCTGCTGAGCTATCCTCCCTATTTTCTAGTATACTCCATCAACACAACTACTAGGTACATACGAGGCTTGTATTCATTTTCTGACCAACATGCTCTTACACATGATTGAACTTCTGTACTTTCAAATCAGTATGAACGCTTCTGTAGCCACATGCGATGCGCATATGAATAAATAAAGATAATGAAGATACTTCCAGTATGCCATGTGATAGGTGCCGTTTGCAATTTTTGAACATGAAGAGTTTTTCTTGAACGGAGCAGTTTGCTCCTTTGAACAATGTAAATTTCATTGAGCCTTGGCTTGCACATAAAAGGCAGTCTGATTTATCTAAATAAATTTACTTCTCCCATGTACTTATAGTTTCGTGTACGTACTCCGACAATAAAATCTAAAATTATTGAGATGTCAATGTCTGTATTTGTGTAAGAATAAGGTGCAGTATCTACACTTACGATTAGCTACATAAATGATGTAATATAGTATATAATTATTATAAACAGTCATAAGGATAAAGGGATAAGAGGTTGCACTGTTGTAAAAATGGCTTGTAAGTATTCCGAGAAAGCTAAGAAAAAACTAAATACTAACAAAACTGTGACGAGATTTTGCTTCGTTCGCACTGTTCAATGAATGCCTTGTGAGATGCTCTTTAACGATGCTAAAACTGATATACAACCTTCTACATACAAAAAGAATAAATGGTTTTGAAATATGGTTTATATCTAGTACTGATTCCGTCTGTTTACTTGCTAGGAAGAAATACATTGAATTTCAAGTGTTGACAACGACTAGAAATAGATAGCTAAAATACTAAACAGATACATACTTCAAGTACATAGTATGCAGATAGGATTTTGTCATGGGTCATTATATGTAAATACCACACGTATTTAACACGGGGCACAAGGGTCCTGTAATATGAGTACCTTTGAGGATTACTTTTAGTGGATTAACGCAATAAGAGGATGGCTATGGCTCGTTGAATGCCATCCATCTAATCACCCTGATGTTCATGTCATGCTTCGTTCCTGTATGTATACCTTTAAGTTTTTCACTTACAAGTTACAATGTTACAACTAAGTATCTTTTTACTACCCAAAGTAGTCGCTCTGAAATTAGAAACCAAAGGTTTAGTCTACTACGACTCATCTACATAGCGTTTTGCATGTGTTTTATACAAGCACGTGCAAATATGCCCTGTGACAACTGCTTCAAGAATACATATCATATATGAGTACAACATACATGCTTTGCAAGCTGAAAACATGCAAAATAATTTCAAAATCCATTCCAACTACCGGAATTCCCAGTGGAATTGGTCAAAAATGGCCGTTTAGGCCACAAATACGGATTATTAAGTAGTTCAAATTTGAAACTAAGTCATGTATTCTTAATGTCAATCTACAGCGGTAATTTTGTAATTTCTAAAATTGAATTTTGAACAGGTTGTGTACAACATTTTAGTTCAATTGTTAATCGCTAACCCGTATCTTTTTATATTGCATTACACGCTTGAGCTTTTTCAATACTCATGACAGCACACGAGCTTGATAGGATGTGGCAGAAACGTTTGCCACAGAAATGAATTCTGTAATGAACATTTATTAGAAACAGTAAATCCCAGAGAATGTTCGATGCGGAAGAAAATGACATTTTGATTGGCAATAATTCACATATATGCAAAAGCATAGACACAATGAAATTTCGTGTGTGTGGAAAGAGACGAATCGAAGAAAATTAGAGTCTTGAGGGAGACCTAATAGGCGTCTCATATCACACATGGAACTTCCTTTCCCTACCGACACGGCAATTCCAGTCTCCAAGGATTAGTCTCTGCTGTTGTCTGATTTACATTCCGCTTCTTCCCCTCTTCTGTATTGACTCCACACAGTTGACTTTGATTCCAATACTGCCAAGACTTTCTGAATTTAATATCAAACGCATAACATCGAAAAGGAACAGCATGTTTAGTAGCGTCGTTTTCATACGCGAAACTGGGAAACTTTATATTGGTGTTATTTATACTAAAAATTTCATAAACATACACCCCAAATTTTGTGAATACAATGCAAAAGGTGTTAGCCTGATCGACATCTGTCACATGTTGCATCAAACAGGTGTATACTATTGTTAACGTAAATACACGAATACCAGCAGGAATATTGCATTTACAGTCCCATCAAAGATCTGCTGGCTTACTCCGGACAAAAAGACTGGTAGTAAAGTATTGTATGGACGGGAGAAAGGAAAATTTAGTGGAGTTTAGTGTCGCGTGACAGACAGTCGTTTGGGTGGAAACATCCTCTGTTCAAACTCCTATTGAGTCGACCACTTTCACACTTGTTCTACAATAGGATTAGAATTCATGAGTGGGTTGACAAGTGGGCTCCCTGCCCATCGGCTTGCTCGTCCTTTCTTTTTTCTCCATACATTGTCCATATTTACAGCACCGGTACTTTTCAACTCTTAATTTATGAACACCCCTTGAAAATAGACACGCATGTGTTCATCCTCAGCATGGAAATTCGGAAAAGCTCTATACTATATGTTTAGCTCGGGATGTTAAATGCTAGTTCTCGAACCTCGGTGTGAGTAAATTAATATGAGGAGATGAACTCGACTTTAATGGCAATAAATCCTCGGAAATACTTCACTCTCGAATATTATATAGATTAATTAAACTTGTAGCAGCTTTATTAATA